>JASFAX010003561.1:0-42129 GCA_030737875.1 Allium sativum
CTATTCCATATAATATAAATTTATTTCAAAACTCAAACTAATCAACCAAAATTCATGAAAACAAAAAATCCCTCAACATTGAATCCATTTATTAGAACACCAACAAAAAGATGAATCTCACGATATATAAAATCAATGAGAAGTGGAGGAGTTGTTCTCAGAATCTTCTTTGATATTGGTAACTCTTGTTGTCCATGGCGACCAAGTTTCCTTAGCTCCTTCATTTCGACTATAATTCTTATCCTATGAATTAGGACTCCTTGATGATGAAGGAACATAAGGCATAGGTTGATAAACTCCATGTTTTTCCGTGCCACGGAAAAATGAGGCCATGAGTTCCAAAAGAGTTAAACGATCAGACGTAAGTTTTTGTTCGTAATGGAGTTATTGCTGGAGATCCATTTTATGTTTTTGGTGGTGGTGAATCTCACTTGTCTTTTCTCTAGTTCGTGGGGAGCAAAATAATGCCTTATTTGCACGTTCAGACTTTGGTGTATTCCCGGGGGTATGAGTACATTTTGGTCTACTTTTCGGTGTTTCTGGAGAATAGTATTCCTCCGGTTCAGAATTGGTGACCGAAATGTGTGACCTCTGTGCACATTCGTCACAGATATGAGCTATATTTGATATAATTGAACTTGTTTTAAGAATAATATGGTCTCAGAAGTAGGAGATGCAGAAAGGAGAAAGAATGAACTCATATATATAAGTTTGTCTAAGAATAGATTAATGGTTGACAAGGTTCAAAGCATATATACCATAAAAAAATGGATAGCTCATGATTTTATTACTAATAATAGTGATAGCTACTTAATAGCTAAAATATGAAAAATGAAAGCACCGTTTAGAAGAGAACTTGACAATTCATATGTATATATGTTTAGAATTTATACATCAAGTTCGGTTCTAGAGATTAATCCAAGCTCTCTACGCAAAGAAATAAAACTTGATTCGAGTAGAGGGTTAGTAAAAATGTCCACTAGTTGATGTTCAGTCTGGACATATTCGAGACATATTGTTCCTTTTTTAATATTATCTCTCAAGAAATGATGTTGAATATCAATGTGCTTTGTTCGAGAATGATTTAGTGGATTTTTCGATAAGTTGATCGCACTTGTGTTATCACAGTATATGATGGAGTTCGATAAATGAATATCAAAATCACGAAGTGTTTGTTGCATATATAGTACTTTGAGTACAAGCAAGAGCTACTGATATATACTCAGCTTCACATGTCGATAGTGAAACGCAATTTTGTTTCTTACTAAACCAAGAGACAAGTGATTTTCCAATAAAATGACATGTACCACTTGTACTCTCTCTATCCGTACGAGAGCCTCCAAAATCAGCATCACTATAGGATACTAACTCGAATGGACAATCTTTTGGATAGAATAGACCAAAGTCTTTGGTATTATTATGATAACGTATTATATGTTTTGCTGCTCGTAAATGTGATTCTTTAGGATTTGCTTGAAATCGTGCACATAGACAAACACTCATCATTATATCAAGACGACTTGCGGTAAGATAAAGAAGAGAACCAATCATGCTTCGATATAACTTCTGCTCAACATTTTTACCATGTTCATCTTTTTGAAGATGTGTAGTCGTACTCATAGGAGTAGGTTTACCAGATGTATTTTCCAAACCAAAGCATTTGATAAGATTTCCACAGTATTTTTCTTGATTAATAAAAATACCATTAGAAAGTTGTTTGATTTGAAGACCAAGAAAATATTCTCCTATATGAGACATTTCAAACTCCATGGTCATAATATTTGCAAACTCTTTATAGAGTTTCTCGTTTGTTGAACTAAAGATGATATCATCTACATATATTTGGATAACTAATATATCTTTTCGAGAATGTTGGATGAATAAAGTCTGATCGACTTTACCAATTTGAAATCCTAAGTCAGTAAGATAGCTACGTAATCGTTCATACCAAGCACGAGGTGCTTGTTTTAATCCATATAAAGCTTTCTTAAGTTTATATACGTGATCAGGATGTTTTTCATGTATGAACAAGGGAGGTTGTTCGACATATACATTCTCTTTGATAAACCCAATTAGAAAAGCACTTTTGACATCCATTTGATAAAGTTTGAAATTATGATGACAAGCAAAGGATAATAAGATTCTAATAGCTTCTAGTCGTGCAACTGGTGCAAAAGTTTCTTTGTAATCTATACCTTCTTCCTGATTGTATCCTTGTGCTACTAATCTTGCTTTATTTCTGGTTATATTTCCTTGTTCATCGGCCTTATTTTTATAGACCCATTTCGTACCAATAACTGACTGATCAGTTGGTCTTGGAACAAGTTCTCAGACATCATTGCACTCAAACTAATTTAGTTCTTCCTGTATGGCAATGATCCAGTAATCATCAGTAGCAGCTTCTTTCGGATTCTTAGGTTAGAAATTTGAAAGAAATATGACATGACCCATTTGATTGAGTTGACTCCTTGTTCTAATTTGTGATGTTACTTATCCAATTACATTTTGATCCGGATGATCTCTTAGAAATTTCGGAGGAGATCGAAATCTTGGTGGAGAAGTTATCAAAATTTGCAGAGGAATATTCTCAATAATTTTTGAGTCAGAGTCATTATTTGTGATAATAGGATTTTCAGTGATTATAACTTCGTCGTCATCAAATATGTTATGAAACGTTTTATAGAATTCATCGAATGAGACATGAAGTGATTCTTCAATAGTTTTAGTTCTTTTATTAAATATACGATAGGCCTTGCTTCGTTCCGAATATCCAACAAATATACCTTCATCGGATTTTGGATCAAATTTTCCAAGATGGTCTTTCGCATTTAAAATAAAGCACTTAGAACCAAAAACTTTGAAGTATGAGATATTTGGCTTTCTTTGATTAAATAACTCATAAGATGTATTCTTGGTGAGAGGTCGAATGGATACACGATTCAAAACATAACATGCAGTAGCCACAGCTTCTGCCCAAAAATGTCTTGGTAAAGTGGATCCATTTAATAATGTTCTTGCACATTCTTGTAAAGTCCGATTTTTCTGTTCTACAACTCCGTTTTGTTGTGGAGTTCTAGGAAAAGAAAAATTATGATATATACCTTTCTTTGTATAAAAATTCTCAAATTCATTATTTTCAAACTCTCCGCAATGATCACTTCTTATATTCTTAACTTTAAGCCCTTTTGATTTTTGAATTCTCTTGACGAAAGATTTGTAATGATTGAAAGTGTCACTTTTGTTTTTCAAGAAAATCACCCAAGTATAACAAGAGTAATCATCAATAATTACAAACACATATTGACTATGATTTATTAACTGAACCTGTGTTGGTCCGAATAAATCCATATGTAATAGCTCAAGTGGTTGTAATGTTGATTTCACTTTCTTGGATTTAAATGACGATTTAGTCAATTTTCCTAATTGAAATGCATCACAAATATTATCAACCGTATAGCTCATTTTGGGTAGTCCTCTAACTAGGTCATTTTTGGCTAGCTTGTCGATAGTTCTGAAGTTTATATGACAGAAACGTTTGTGCCATAGCCATGGATCATTATCATTTTCTACAAGACACATATCTGAATTATGATTCATATTCATATTCAGAATATAAATATTCTGTCTCTATATCCTTCAAAAACAAAATTTCGATCTTTACCTAAAATACTACATTTGTTATCCGAAAAGGAAATGGTAAAACCTTTGTCACATAGTTGGCTGATATTGAGTAAATTGTGTTTCAAATTTTTAACTAGCATGACATTAGTAATAAGAGGTAAGTTAGATGTACCACAATTGCTCACATCGCCTTTGCCGATGATATAGCCTTTTGAATTATCTCCAAAAGTGACGGAGCCACCATCTGAATAAGTGATATTTGTCAATAAGCTCTTGTCTCCAGTCATATGCTTCGAGCAACCACTGTCCTTTATCCACTTTCCTCTTTTCTTAAGTGGGGCCTGCAAAAAATATAATTAAGCCCATGATACCCGCTTTTTTATAGGGTCCTAAGAGCTAGGTCTTAGGAGACCAAACCCATACGGGTTCGGTATCCCCTTTATATAGATAATTGGAATTACGATGCACAATATTCAAAAAATTTTGAATGTATTTGTTCCTAATCAAATTGTTATTTGTTTTAGGAACCCATATTTTGATAGTCTTGACATTTTTCTTTTGAAATTTCACAACCAGTTTTGGTTTGGAATATAATAAATTGATATTTTTCTTAGCTTCAGTTTCTTGTACTGTTTTATGTTTTCTTTTTCTTTTATTACCAAGATATTTCTTGATATCTTGTTTCTTATACCCCAAACCTTGTTTATTCGATGCAGATTGTGAATTTTCAATAATTTTTGTCAAGTTTTCTCGACCTTTGTTGAAGTTAGAAACATTTTGTGTAATGTCGTCTAACTTAGTTTGTAAACTAGCTTTTTCTAGGTCAAGAATCTTGACTTTCGCCTTAAGCTCATGATTTTCAGTAGTAAGAGCATCATTTTTCTCTTTTTGAGTTTCAATTTCTTGACTCAAAAGAGATAATTGAGAATCAATATTAGATGATGATTCTTGAACTTTTCAAGTTCGTCCTCTAATATTTTCTTCTCGTCTTTTAACATATCTCATTCAAATTCTACTCTACTTAAATCTGCTTTGGCTTGTTTGCATTGTCGTTTCATATCTTTAAATTTAAAAATTAATTCAGCATTAATATCAAGAACTTCTTCAAAAGTAGGAATTTGTAGCTCATCTTCTGTTGCCATGAAACATACATTAGCTTGTTCATTGTCTGAATCACTTTCACGATCAGATGAAGATGAGTTTGAATCATCCCAAGTTACTGAGAATGCTCGTTTCTTTGACTTGTCTTTCTTGTATTTGAATTTGTCATTTTCTGACTTCTTCTTTTGCTCCGGACAGTCCTTTTTCATATGCCCCCTTTTGTGACAATTGAAGCATTCTATATTTGATGATGATGGTCTATTTGAACCGAACTTCTTTTTGTTATATCGACTAGCTTTTCATTGTTTTAAGAATTTCTTTAATCCTTTTGCAATGAACGCTAGATCTTCATCTTTGGAATCTGAGTTGTCTTCATCTTTTTCAGCATGAAAAGCTACATTTTTCTTCTCTTCTTTTTGTTCTTTTCTAGCCTGCAAGTTAGCTTCATAGGACATTAGATTTCCTATCAACTCATCTGGCTTCATGGTGGAAAGATTATTAGCTTCTTCTATTGCTAATACTTTTCCTTCCCATTCATTAGTCAGAGAATGTAGGACTGTTGAAACAACATCAAAATCAGAATATTTTTGCCCTAAACCGATAAGTGCATGATGAATGGCTTTAAACCATGAATACATTTCATTGATTGTTTCACTCGGCTTCATTTTGAAATTTTGAAACTGACTTTTCAGCATGGCTATTTTGGCTTGTTTAACCTTATTAGTACCTTCATGAGTGGTTTTTAGCATTTTCCAAATTTGATAAACAGTGGTGCAAATACTAACACGATTATATTCATGTTGGTCTAATGCACAAAATAACATATTTATTGCTTTTGCTTTTACGACCGTTGCCGTTCTCTCAACCGGTATCCATTCTAAATACTCAGTTGTTGGATTTACTATTTCTTTCTGAGTAGCATTCCAAGCATCATAGTTAGTTGATTGCATGTAAAAATCCATACGTGTTGCCCAATAGCTATAGTTAAGACCATTGAAGAAAGTAGGTCTTTGTGTTGATTGACTTCAGTGTAAGTGGTGTCAGTGCTACTACTAGGGTTATTTGCCATATTACTAGAATATATAAAATAACCGTGTTACGGTTATGTGATGACCGTGCTCTGATACCAATTGAAAGTGTGTGCGTATATGTGCCAAGTATAATACACACACAGATCGTGTAATATGACAAACAATATTCAAGTATGAAGTAATAGCTAATCACAAAACAATATAATAGATAAGTAAATGCAGTAAAAGGAAAAATCACACCATAGATTTTTATACTGGTTCGGAGCACCGTCCTACGTCCAGTCCCAGACTTCTATCTGGATTTTCACTAACAACAGCCTCACTTCACCTGGAGGAACAAATTTACAACACCCGAGCAGCCAAACGGGAATTTCACGCCTCTTACAACACGAGGACTTCACAACTTGCCTCTTACAACACGGAGGACTTCAAACAAGATGAGTAGACTTGTGATTTGACAATGTATGTTCTTAATAACACGAATTTATCAATTCTTGTACAACCTTCCTATAATCTTGTCATCAAATAGAAATTATGTATGTGAATATTTGGAAGATGATATCGTGTTTGAATTAAAAGAATAATATATAAATTCTAGGATTCAAGAACGGTATAAGAAGATTATGAGCGTTTGAGTGCTTTGAAAAAAAATGAAATTAACAATAGATAGAATAGATAGAAAGAATTAGTTGTTTGAATCGATGATTTCATGTTGCTTTTATAGAAGATAAAGAGTTGCAATCATTAGTGAAGAGAAGTATTGAATAGAAATGATTTTTGATGAAAGGAAAAGGAAGCAACTTTTGATGAATGAAGATGTCTGTACGAAGAGTTGCTTTCAGTTCGAAAATCGGTCGACAGGTCAAAAATAACCAGTAGAATGAAATTTGGATATATATACGTTATATACATATGTGCATGTTCATTGTGCATTCTGCCCAGAAATGGTCGACTGCCTATTTTGAAACCGATCGACCGGTTTCTGGCAATATGCACAGTGAATGTGCATTCATATATATATATATATATATATATATATATATATATACATATATATATTCACAATAATGAGGTATATGATTATTTGAGGATAGATTTTAACATTTATAGCACGGCTAAATCACTAAATAATCAACCTTTAACTTACAATACCATTGATTCTCTTCTTTTTGCCGATCATGAAACTTCTCCTTGTCATTAATCAAAATGCTATGAGTTCCTTGATTCAACAGCTACCAACCTGCTAGCGTGCAAACCACACTTCTCACAAGCCCAAATCTAGTCATAAGCTTGATCATCATCCAATCGTCTCCTATAAAAGGTACAATCCAATACAGCGATTTTACCTCAAAATAAAATTCAGCAGCACATTTCTATACCGTAAGAAAACCACTTAGCAATTCACCCCATTTCATCCAGAAACATCCACCAGATTACAACTGATCAACTACAACCCATATGAAAACATAAGCGGACATGTTCTCATAAAAGAAAATAAAAGACCAGAAGTAATCAACCCTTAAAGAAGTGAACAACACCTAAATCAACAAAAAGTAAAATCCAAAACACTAAATCTGGTTGATGATTCACAACACTGTTAATCAATCTTAGTGCATGAATCAACATTATAGCACAGTTAATCCAAGTCCCATTATATATATATATATATATATATATATATATATGAAAATTGCTGATATCTGGATGGACCTGAATATCAAAGTAGAAAGATCTTCTGTGTTTTCTTGTTGTGCTTACTAAGAATTCCATAACCTGATAACATGAAGAAGAAATGACACTCTCCATCACCAATGTTAACTTCACTCATCAGCCGTTATCTCCCATATAAACACTAAAACAATTCGTACACAACAGAAGCTTCAGTTCCAAATACTAAACACATTTTGAGGGAGGAATGTCAAAAAATGTGCTACTGGGCATGTTTCGTCCAGGCCCAAAACCAATTAAACATCCTTATACTTATCATGTTCACCAACAGTAACCACTGATCAACTATATGAATATCCCCAAACATATATGGGTTTGTAATCTATAGATCAACCCATTCCATCGTATTGAACTGTACAAATTGGGGCTAATGCTTGAAAAAGCTTGCTACTTCACAAACATCAGGAAATTAAAACAAAGATTTATCTAAAGAGCATTAAATGTATTTGATTAATACTGAAACCATAAGAGACCATCGTATAAAATCAAATGGCTGAAAACAGAATTTGACACATAAAGAAAACCTGTCATTTTTGCATAATTATCCAGTAAACTACCCTCGTCATTATCAAGCCATAAACCACTAGGATATCAACCATGAACTGTACCCAATAACCAATAACTGAAGACCAAAACCATATTAATCTTACCCAAATCAATCTGAGATCGAACAAGCTCAACAAGATGGAAAATCGGTTGATGAATTGGAACTGAAGTTAGATAGTTGCACCGGCAATGTTAGAACCTTATTTCATAATGGCTTGATAATCCTATATTCGAACAAATCAGATCCAAAAAGACTAGGAAGGTAGGAACACATCAGCACAAGGATCTCTAATAAATTTGAAAATGAATATAGTTTTGTAGTTGAATTAGTAGCATAGATCTGATATACAACAAATTGATTTTTCAGATCAAAAACAACTCGGACCTTCTATTGTTACACAGCGATGCATAAATCTAAAAATAGGCCCGAAGATCACTTAAAAGAGAAACCAAATCTGATTCAGATCGGAACCAATAAAGCTCTAGAACCAACTTTAGGTTTGTAAAAGTAATAATGGAAAACAAATGTCTTATCAATGGATTATGAATTGTAATCACGTTGAAGGTTACCAGAAAGAAAATGATTAGAAAGGAAACTGAAATTAGATATCAAGGAAACTCACGCATACCGAAATCAGGAGAAAAATTCTCCTGTCGCCATTAACGAGCTCCTCCAATGATTATTTTTCTAGGTGAACTTTACTAGTGTAATGACCCGGGGATTTGTGATCCTGGTTATCGACACCAAACACGATGTCAACTACCAAGCATCAGAAATACAGGATAGTCCATGAAAGAAATTAGAGGGCGAGAATAGATAAGATAGAAACTTAGAATAGAAGAAGAAGAAGAACATACAACATCATAGTAAACACGAATCTCACAGCGGAACGAACAATATATAATAGATACATAACTTTGAAATAAAAATCAGTATATGTATACAATAACATTAATCAGAGTATAATACTTATAACACATCCGAAATAAACAATCTATATAAATGCTATTGAAGCCTCCTGCTCCTGCTTTCCAAGTATATCTGTAAAATCCCGATTACTTGACTGCCCGTACAAAATTGGGCACCCAAGAGTTTAGGGAAAACAAAAAAAAATAAACTCTGGGTCAGTCATGGGACTGGTGTGAGTAAAACAGTTTGAGTAATTAAATGATATGTCATAAGACCGTGTCGTATAACGGAACGGGTTTTTCCCTTATGAGAATCCAAAACATTTGATGTAACTTTCAAAATCCTTTTGAAAGAAACGATAAACTTTATATCAGAACTCTTTTGATATTATAATGATGTCTATCAACCACAATATAATAATCATCTAGTAGAGACGGTTCCATCTCACGTTCTACATACATAGTATACAATCAAAACCACGAGCACTTATTGGATAATGGATTTCCAACTATGGCAAGGTATGGAACCACCTTCCGATAGTGTACCTCTAGAGAGGAATACACTAGGTTCAACAAGAACATCTCGCAACCCGGCCACACATGATCGACTACTCATTTCGCTTGAGTGTATCGAATGTATATCACCAATGGTTGGGATCAGCAACCGTTTCCCGAATGGGACAAAATCGAATAGATTAAAGAAGTAAATGAAACACTAGATCAGGTAACAATACACCCTAATTGGAAGCAAACCACTTAGCTATGCTGCCTGCCCAATTTTTGTCATTTCCCGGTTGTGAGGCTAGAGGCCACTCTTATCTCTGACAGATCACGCAATTATTCACTTTGAATGTCACACCGTCATACCCGCCAAATCACAAATTGATTTCCCCAAAAATACAACGGGTATACATCTAATAAAAAACAAATTCCTCCGCCACCAAGCGTAAATACGTTTGAAGAGATCAACTTATGCGGTCTATTAAATATACTCTATCAGACATTCTTCCATACAGGTCGTCCTGGGACTGGACAAACCGAAGGCACTATTCTGTAAACAGGACAACCATTGCATAACTCCATCTTCAATTATCTTCATCATATTTGATTCGCAACGCTAACATCCATACAGAGTGGTTTTCAGATAATGAATCTGATCCCGGTCTCTCCGCATTGACAACGGAAATGGTCAAAAACTTCGATAGTCAATGAGTTAACTATCAAAGAAAAACCTGTGTGCAAACAACGATATTATTTCCAGATGGAAATTATATCGATCAAACATCATTTAACATTTAACTGTTTAGTTCATTTTTCATCTCACGTTTCCATATATGCAACATTTCCTATTTTCTAATTTTAGAAAATATATGTTATTAACATTGGGAAACATTTCCATTTCTTGTTTTCTATATTAGAAAACATTTCTGATACTTATTTGGAAAACATTTCCATAACTCCTACATTTGGATTTAAACAGATGTTTAAATAAAACATCGCCATGCCAACTCAAAACATTTCTCTCATTAACTATATTCACTTAACCATCCTTCACTATCGAACCTTAACCATTCCTTAGTTAAAAATGGAGTCAATCAAGTTGGGGTATAACTACCTCTCAGACCTTAACTGGACAATATTTCTAACCTCAAAATAGACAAAGTTCACCTTTTAAATCTTTAACAAACTTCCTTACGTAGCTCTCGGATTCTATTTACGAATCCACTTCTTTATTGAAAACACTGATTATAACTATAGCGTTATAATCACTACTTCTGAAATATCTATCTTCAAAATATAATTTTTATTCCTTAATTTAACTAAATAACTAAATAGGCAATTTATAAATAAATAAATAAACCTTGATTAATGGAAAGTGAACTTTCCCGAATTCGATAAAAATCGAATTTCAATGTATAACTCTCTTTCGAATAATCTCTATTCGTTAACTCCTTTTCGAATAAACTATATTCGATAACTCCTTTCGAATAAACTATATTCGATTACTCCTTTCGAATAAACTATATTTGAATACTTCTAATCCGACAAACTCTAATTTAATTAACTCTATTTGAATAACTAATATTCGACTAACTCTTGTTCGATTAACTCTATTCAGTTAACTCTAACTCGATTACCTCTAATCGATTAACGCTAACTCGATTAACTCCTTTCAATTAACTCTAATCAATTAATTCTAATTCGATTAACTCCTTTCAATTAACTCTAACTTGATTAACTCTAATCGATTAACTCCATTAAGTTTGACTTCGTATTTCAAAATAGCATCCCATTCCCAAATTCTATTTATACATCTATTTATAGAATTATTCATATGAAACCTTCTTTTTATTTCTAATACTTAAATCTCATTTAAAATTCTCTTTTGTAACTCTATTTATTTTCTACATAATTATTTCCCTTTCAATTGTATTTATTTAACAAATAAATATTTCTTTTCAATTCTATTTATTTAACAAATAAATATTTCCTTTCAGTTCTATTTATTTAACCAATAAATATTTCCTTTTCAGTTCTATTTATTTAACCAATAAATATTTCCTTTTCAATTCTATTTATTTAACAAATAAATATTTCCTTTTCAATTCTATTTATTTAACAAATACATATTTCCTTTTTAATTCTATTTGTAAATGTTATACAAATATTTCCTTTTATAAAATCTTATTTATTATATAAATAATTCCTTTTATAAAATTCTATTCATTTTAAAAATATTTCTTTTTATAAAATCCTTTGATTTTATAAATACCTCTTTTTATAAAATCCTTTGATTTTATATATATATTTCTTTTTCACTATAACATTGAAAATTCCCTTTTTATATTCCAATATTTCTTATGGTATTTAAAATACCAAATAACAATTATTAATATCATTCTAACACACATCATCAACAACAGATTATATATCACATCATATATCACCATATATGAAAATCAATAAAATAAATGTTGAGGAATCCAGTTGGATTCCTCTAACCTGTTTCCCTGCATCCACAGATGTTAAACAATATAATTAACATCAATTTCATTTAAATCTGAAATATTCTGATAAATAGAATCAATGTTTGAATAACGATATATATATATATATATATCGTTATCCATAATTTCAACCAATACATCAACAATTCAGCTAAACAATCATCACACAGCAGTCAATTATCATTTATCATTACTAGATTATATTTATAAAAATGTAAATTGATCAGAGTTAGTGAAATTTACTTACCTTGGACAATCATCGTTAAATGACAATAATTGTCGTTTGATTCAGATAGACAATTTATTTCACTATAAATTGTAACGAGCTCTAGTTCACTCCTAGTCAGTTCCATGGTGTAGCCGTCGTTCATACGATCCCAACGAATTTGACCATTCACAAATATGGTAACGTATGACAAAGATATTCATTTTACAAGTTTGATTGTATAATAAATTTTAAAACTAACTTAATCAATTTTATGTGGGCTTTACCATTGTATTTCCCCGCCCATCACCACAACAAGGTCCACCCATACCCATCTAAACTACTTCTTCTTCCAGGACTAATGCAAGCCGTCTCCAACACTTTTCCATGTCTATTTCACACAAGTTTTGGATCCTCACATCTCCCTCATCGGTCCATTCATCCAAAAACCGAGAACACCGTTAAACTTCTCCTCCCTCTCTCTTAAATTTGATCAAACTCAACACTCCATTTTTCCTTTTTTTTAACAAAGTCGGACTTCCTCTCAGGCACCAGGAAAAACAACTCTTTCTTCCCCCTACAAAACATGTCGTATCTTCTTCTTACTCCAACTGCACCCATCTTTCCTCAATCGCAACCGTAGTCAAAGGGTCCCATTATTGGAGCCTGGCTGCTCCACTTCCAGTTCCACTTCTTCTTCTGACAAACACACAAGTTTCAACATCTCATATAATATCCTCACTGCAATTACTCCATGAGTTCCATCATCTTCCCAATTATCAAATCTTTGCCGTAGCTGTTGTTTAAAACCTCAACCTACAAAGACTTTGAACCCATTCTACTATTACTACTCCTATTATACACCACTCTATTTTACCCAACACCCCAAGACCCCTACCTGCAACCCTACAATCATTACACGTAGGAGCCCCAATCACAAACCACTTCACATCATCCCCTACACACACGCTACACGACCCTTACCATCCACCTCAATTCGCACCCATCTACGGACCTCTCACACAAATTACACGGTAAGAAACCCTGTTTACCTCAACGTTTGCACAGCTAGAAGCCAACAGGGCTGACCCAAACATCACCAGAGACACCCCAAACAGAAATTGCAACTTCTCACTGTTGACAGTCGCTGCCAGGTGTCGCACAGCACCCTTCATGGTCTACTTTCTCCCATACCCTGTCAAACTGACCCTAGCACCCCCATGAATTCACTGACGAACTCCTTTCAACTCCGGCCTCCCCAAACGTGAACCGCGTTAACCCGAGTTCACTGAAGAAGGTCGAACTTCATTCTCTCGCACACCCAGAACTAAGCATATTCTAACGAATTTTAGAGCAAATGGATTTAGTGAGGTAGAAATCGTTTGATTTCATTTGGTTTGAAACCGATTAAATCTCTTCTGAAAGAAACTATTGTGGCGGCTTAGAAAAGGAACAAAAGAGATTGGGAAATTAGGGCATTAGAGTGGTGGTTTATATAGACAAATTTTATTAATATTTTATTTAATTATTTTATTGGGTTTAATAAATTCATGTCTAAAGTCATTCTGTTTACCATTTATTATTTCGTATGATTACATAAAAAAAAATCCAATTTCAATAAAAATGGACACGCGGCTACTGTTCGACGTTGCGGACCCAATGAAACTGGTTTCATCGAATTCCGACTCCGTTTGCTCGCACAACGTATTTTTAACCGTCAAAATATCGACTGTTTTTCACATTAAAATCCCATACAACCACACATTGACTTCAAAAATCACAGAAATTGAAATCTAGCAGTAATTTAATATTACAGATCCAACAAATTTAGTTTCATCAAAAACGGAGGTCATTTGCAAAATTGGCTATTTTTAAAGCTCTAAATAACCCATTTAAATATATAAATATATTTAAGAACAATTAAATTAGATATTAATAAATTTATATTATCGTATATATTCACAATAGAATATCATACAGCTCCAATTGGATTTATAACTTGATATTCAAATCCCGGTTGAATCGATATTCAATTTATAATGAAAAATCCATTTATAATATAAATAAATCGCTAAAAATTATAAAGGAATTCCATAGCGACTATTTTAAAATTTGATTTGGACATAACCAAAAATCTACACAATGAAATCCCAATTTTTCTCTTCCATTCGAAAAATATACTTCACTAGCTCTGAACGTTTCTTGTTTCACAGAAATCCGACTTAAAACAGATTCTGTATATTCGGTTAAATTTCAAATCCCCAAATTACGAACTACCACGCCATTACGGGCTCGATTATAATTATATTATAATCATTCGTTCAACCATCGTTATTTACATATATTCGTTATCATAACTCAAATTCTAAACTGAATTAAATCAGTTAAATGATTCAATTCACATATATTGTCATTTCAGTTAATTCTGATTATTTCAGAATTAAAAATATTATCATGTTAATTATATTAATTAAATATTCAATATTATTTAATTAAACAACCATTTGATTCTCTGAATCGCTATTTAAATAATTAAATTAATTAATTAATGTATCGTAAAAATACGGGTCGTTACAACTACAAGGTCTTACTAACGTTATATGATTATTTTCTAGGACATGGGTTGTCAATAATTACTTTCCAGGACATTTATCATTCACTGCCTCTATTTCACAAAAACCTAATTCTTAAATTGCTCGAACCAGTATTTTCAACTGTTACGGGAACAAAATTTCGACAAAATCAATCTTCGCCATATTGATAGAGCAAGCATCTACTATAAAAGTAAGTTTCAATTAACATAGAATGAATAGTTAGAATAATTTTCCTGTAAATGTTGTCTGTTATTACTTAATTGTTTGCCTTTTGTTGATAATATTGCTTTAATCAACCAATAATAATTGTTAATCAGTGTTTACTTCTGCAAAATCTTTTATTATGACTCGATTTACAATAATTACTAGTCATTGTTTGTTGATGATATTGATTGAATAAACATTTTTTTTAAAAGATAAACGGTTTTTTCTTTCTTTGAAAAGTTGTTATAAAATTGATTTTTCAATAATTATGAAATGTAATTTAATTGATTGATTGCTCCTTCGAATTTTTTAAATTGGTTATTTGAATGATTGGATACTCAAAGTTGTTAGATTCATGAAAAATATAAATTAATATATCTTTTTTTCTGCTTCGTGTTTTTGTTTATTTCAATAATTGAATAATTTTGTACATTCATTAGGATAAAAATGAATACCAGGTCGAAGAAAAATCAAATTGGTTCTACAGAAGCTACATGCATTTTCACAGACAATGGAACGCAACGCTTAAACATAAGACCAATTTCTTCTCATTTTGTGAAGAACACAGTCGAAGAAAATCGTTGTTAATATCAACAATGGTAACCTTTTTTCTTTACATTATGTGTACAATTATTATCTGTTTTGATTTTTTGCACAGCAGTAATAAAGTTATAAAACATAATGTCAATAAAAGAAAGTAATGCAATATACTGTCATTAAAAGATAAATGCATTTATCTTTTTAACAATGAATTATAAACATTAACAATTACAAATTCATAATCAATTATGAGAATTTCATAATCAAATATAACATCAGTTCTATTAGTTGATTTTGTTTATAATGACTAGAGACACTTAGTTGGATAAATAACAAATACGATATCTTAATAACAAACAGTACAAAAAACAATACATTTAAACCAGTTTTCTATTTTTATTCGTTATTTAAAATTATTACATACCATATAAAATGTTGTTTAAAGCTTAAATAAAAATGAAAAAATCATTTTAATATTAAACTGGAAAAAAATTTAAATGCGTTTAGCTTTATCATTATTGAATTTAATTAGATGTTAAAATATGCTAATATTTGAAAATAAATGATATATGTTATATAAGTTTATTGTTTTAATGATTATTTCAAATTATTACACTGCTTATAAACCTTGTTTGCAAACTATGTCAAAAAGATAAATAATACCATCTTTTTGTACATATTATTGTGCATGCATGATATTATTTGGATTATATAGCATTTAATTTCTGGTTAGTATTGTTTACATACACTACTATAATATTTTAAACATCCTAATCTAAAAATAAGATTTTCATGAATGTAGGAACAATCTGACCATGATCAGCATGAACCAACTACTACAAAAATACAAACAGAGTCTGATGAAGAAAATACAAAGTCAGATAACCAAAGTGAGGATACAAGTAATGAGTTGGATAATGAAGATAACCAAAGTGAGGAAACAAACACTGACTTGGATGATGCAGATAACTATGAAGTCGTGGAAACAGGGAGAAAAAGAAAAAAGCAACAGTACACTGGCACATATAGATGCAGTTTAGATGCAACGTATAAAGTAATTCAATAATTAAAAAGGAAAATATTCTTTCTT
This sequence comes from Allium sativum, assembly GCA_030737875.1. NCBI lineage: Eukaryota > Viridiplantae > Streptophyta > Magnoliopsida > Asparagales > Amaryllidaceae > Allium > Allium sativum. Next base: position 16,578 of record JASFAX010003561.1, read on the forward strand.
AGGAAGCAAAAGATTTCATAGAGAAAACACCTTTTAAAAACATTTTTTCTCAATAATTCAATATCAAGACAAGATATAAGAAAATGTGCTTCAAATCTGGATGATATAATTACTTCGTTTGATGTTACTGAAAATGCTTTTAAAGTAGGAGATTTTTTTTGAAAATAACTCCGAAAGAAGTGAGCCTTACATTTGGAATGCCACTAGCTGGAGAGGAATTATTTTCTATTCCGGCTTCAGGCAAAGCTTCTGCCATGGAAAGTTTTTCTGACTTTTTAATTTACAATTTCAATGAAGAAAATGTAATATGTAGAAAAACAGTGACAAGCAAATTGAATTCAATGATTAAACAAAAAAAGGAGATAAAAATCTAATAAAGTTATTATTATTACTTCTTGTCATAACATTCCTTTTTCCAAACAATCAAAGCTATTTTCCATGGGGTTTTTTGGGTAAATTGGTAAATTTAAAAAAAAATGAACTCAATCTCTTGGCCGCGAGCAATTTGTCAAAATATTCTAAAAAATGTAAAGACATACCATGTTGATCCAAGGAATACACCAGGTTGTACTATGGTTTTGTTAGTATGTATTTATAATATTCACTTAACACAAACACACTGAACATTTTCTTTATTATTAAAATATATAAAACCCTTTATTTTTTTCTTGCAGAACTGGTTCTGTGAAAGAACCCAAATCATTGATCAAAAAGAAGGCGTTGAAGACAAAATCCCAAGAACGAGGAAATGGGATTTATCAAAACTAAAAGACATCGACTTAACCAAAGTTGATGATAGCAAGGTAAATCGTGTTTATAAATATTTATTTTTATATTTAATTTAGTTACATGTTTGCATTACTTTCTTCTTATAAATTTCAATACCATAGTACTGTTTGTGTAAACGATTGTTCAACTGAATTTTCTTCTGTACATATACTACTACATGACAAAAAAACATTATTTGAAGTTCTTACATAAAGTATATAAATAATTTAAACAGCATATAGAAAAGATAATGCATTTATCTTTTCAGATCAATAAATAAATAACATATTGTACTGTAATTGCATATCATACTTCCGAATGCATATTAAACATTTTTAACATTATTTGAAGTTCTTACATAATGTGTTCAAATGATATAAACAGAATATACAAAAAGACAAATGTATTTATCTTTTACATATTCTAATATAAGTCTTGGTATTGTGTGCATGATTGTCTAGTCCAATAAAGCTTTTGTGTAATAGTGATGAGTAGTTGATCTAACAATTTTTTTTAAATATTTTCCATATAGATTTTAAATTTCTTTTCAGATGTTACAAAAGACGAGAAGGATCTTTTGTCCAAAAAAATTAAACCAGTTGAAGATGATGATGATGAGAAGTGTGAAAAAAAGGAAATTAGATGACAATATGGAGGTTAAAAGTTTGAAAAAAGTTTGAAGGAGATGGAAACAAAATTGAACTTTTTGACTAATCAGTTGAAAAGTTTTAGGGAATAATTAAACGAAGAAAGAGTTTTACGTGCAGCAGCTGAAAGAAGAATCCAAATTCTAGAAATGAAGATTCAAATGCGTGATTGGCAAGAGGTCACGGAAAAATAAGATTTGAAAGAAAAGACTGAACATACTAAAGGTAAGGAAAAATAATACAGTTATTATGACTAACATTGTAATGACCTACATTTGTAGAGGTATTATAATTAATTTATTTAATTATATAGATGGTGATATAGTGAATTAAATGGTGGTTTAATTAAATAATGGTGAATATTTAATTAAAATAATAATTAAATAATATATATAATTCAGAAATAATCAAAAATATTGGAATTCACAATATTCTGTGAACTGGGTCGTCCCTTAGATTTAATTCAGCTTTGAGTTGAATTATATTGACGAATATATTCAATCGACGACAGTTTGAACATATAATTATAATATAATTAAAATCGAGCTTGAAATGGCGCTGCAGTTCGTAAATTGGCGATTCGAACTTCAACTGAATGCACATGATTCGTTTTAAGCCGGATTTCTGTGAAACAAGAAACGTGTGGAGCTGGTGGAGTATATCTTTCTAGTGGAAGAGAAAAATCGGGATTTCGTCGTGTATATTTTGAGATATGTCCAAATCAAATTTTAGAAAAGTCGCTGTGGAATTCCTTTATAATTTATAAAGGAATTATTTATATTTTAAAAAGGAATTTCAATATAAATCGAATATCGGGTTGACCCAGATTTCAAATATCGAGTTAGAATCCATAGGAGTATTGTGGAGCTGTATGGTATTCCACTGTGAATATATACGATAATATTTATATATAAATATTTAATTTAATTATATTTAAATATGTTTATATATTTAAATGGGTCATCCAGAGCTTTAAAAATAGCCAGTTTTTCATACGACCTCAGAATTCGACGAAACCAATTTTGTTGGATCCGCAACATCAAATTGTTGTTAGATTTCCAGTTTCGTGATTTTTAGAGTCACTGTGTGACCGTACGGATTTTTGGAGTGAGAAACAGTCAGTATTTTGACAGTTAAAAATACGCTGTGTGAGCATACAGAGTCAGAATTCGACGAAACCAGTTTCGTTGGGACCGTAATGTCAAACTGTACTGTATGTCCAGTTTGGTGATTTTTGGGTATTGTGTGTGATCACACGAATTGTTAGAAGTCAGAAACGAGTTAACAATGGAGAATATACCGAGAACATTCCCTTTCACAAAATATCTAGATATTTTGTTTACCTATAAATAGGCCTTAAAATTTCCTAAAACCTAATTTCAACTTCAGGAAATCCGCCGTTCTTTTTCTGGCTTCAACGAAAGCATATATCTTCTTCATAAATCAAAAGGAAATTGGAGAAAAATCTTTAAATCAAAACACTTATATATTGGGAGTCCAAAGAGTGAGCTCTTCAACGCAGGGAGGTTCTTTTTGAGCTCGACAACGTTTTCTCGGGTTCCAGGAACATCTGACTTTCGGTTCCAACTGTTAGGGCTAGCGATTGTATGGATTTGAGACGTTGTTTTCAGATTAGAGTTCATATTTGAGTTCAGCGTGGGTTTTAGCACTTATACGAATTTTTTGGGTTTTATTGAATAAAAAAAGATTCGATGTTTTTCCTGGGGGTTGCGGTTCAAGGTTGAGAACGGGATTCCGTTCATGGGTGCGAGTTGGAGTTTGTGATAATGTATAGGAAGAGAAATCGAAGTGATGAACATTAGTGTGGTTAGTTTTGGCAATGGAGAAGTAAATGGATGTTGCGATGGGGGTTAAGTGGAGTGATGGTTTGAAAGGAGGAGCAGGTATCGTTCGGGAAGAAGGAGTGGTGAGTGGTACGGGTTTTGTAAGGGTTTGTGCTGGATCCAAAATAGTAAGGCCCATTTAAATTTTAAACCCAAGTTTTTATTTTATTTAAAACTATATTAACTTGTGTAAGTCATAACTTGGTCATATATGAACGAAATTCAGCGAAACAAGTTGCGTTGGGATCGTATGGACGGGGGCAACACAATGGAACTGACTGGGAGTGGATTGGTGCTCGTTTGAATTTATGACGAGATAAATTGTTTGACTCAAATCAAACAACAGTTTATCGTTCTTTAACGATGAACTGCAAATGTGAGTAAAACTCACCAACTCTGAATATTTCTATTTTTACAGTGTATTCTTAGAACTGTTAAAAATTGTCTGTTTGATTGTGTGTTGACTGTTTGATTGAACTGCTAGTCAGTTAGTGGAAATTATATATATATATATATATGTGTGTGTGTGTATATATATATATATAAGCCATTAAATATTTATATGTTGATTCTCCTATCAGAATATTTCACATCGAAGTGAAATCGATGTTAATCATATTGTCTAACATCTGTGGATGCAGGGGAAACAGGTCGTAGGAATCCAACTGGATTCCTCAACATTTATTTTACTGTGATTTATATATTGTGATATATAATGTGATATATAATCTGACGTTGATTATGTGTGTTGGACGATATTCATCGTGTTATATGGTGTGTTAAAAACCATAAGAAATACCAGAATATGGAAAATGGATTTTCAAAGTATATTTTGAGAATAATTTATTTATATAAAATCAATGGATTTTATATTATACAAGAAAAAGGATTTTGAATAAAAGAATTATATTTGTAAATCAAATATAAAGGAAATTTATATTTGTTAATCAAATATAAAGGGATTTTATTTGTTAAACAAATATAGAGGAGATATATTTGTGAAATCAAATATAAAGGAAAATATTTGTAAAACAATATATATAAGGGAAAATATTGTTAAAACCAATAGAAAGAGGGATATTTGTAAACCATTTACAAATAGATAAAAAGGATTTATTTATTTAGGAAATAAATAAAGGTAAAAGAATTTATTATTTAGGGTATAAATAAAGTTAAATGATTTATTTATTTAGGGAATAAATAAAATAAAGGAATATTTATTTGTTAGAATAAATAGAATAAAGGAGAAATTTATTTGTTAAATAAATAGGATTATAAGGAAATATTTGTTTAGGAAATAAATAGATTATAAAAGAAAATCTTTAAAAAGGAATAAACGTTATTAGCGAGTAAGTTAATCAAATTGAGTTATCAGGTTAGTTAATCAAAGTAAATTGATTAGTTAAACTAAGTGAATTGGTTAAGTTAATCAAAGTGAATTGGTTAAGTTAATCAAAGTGAATTGGTTAAGGTAATCAAAGTGAATTAGTCGAGTTAATCAAAGTGATTAGTTCAGTTAATCGAGATAAGAAAAATCAAGCTAGGTTAATTGAGTTGAATTAGTCAGTCGAGTTAATCAATTGAGTTAGTCAAACCAAGTAAAACCAGTTACAGTTAATCAGCAGAGTTAATCATTTAGGGTTGACCAGACAAAGTTAATCAGTTGGAGTTAATCGATTTGAGTTAAGATTTTCGAGTTGATAATCGAGTTAAGTTATCGAATACCACTTATTCGAAGTAGAAATTATCAAATATAGTTATTTGAGATAGAGTTAGTCAAACAGAGTTATTCAGGATAAGTTGCCATCTTGTACGACTGCTAGCGTAATTCGCAGGGTTGTAAATAGCCTACGGTGCTCGGATGTTTCCTGAGGGAGTCAGGCGTAACCATTGTGATCGCTGCGATCTAGAGTCAAGCGAATGGAGTTAAATCGAATATTAGTTATTCGAAAAGGAGTATCGATGTTAGTTTCATCGAAGGGAGTTATCGATTATAGTTTAATCGAAAGGAGTTATCGATTAGTTAAATCGAAAGGAGTATCGATGTTAGTTTCATCAAAGGGAGTTATCGATTATAGTTTAATCGAAAGGAGTATCGATGTTAGTTTCATCGAAGGGAGTTATCGATTATAGTTTAATCGAAAGGAGTTATCGATTAGTGAAATCGAAAGGAGTTGTCAAATTTAGTTATTCGAAAAGGAGTTATCGATTTGTTAAATCGAAAGGGAAGATTATCGAATATCGTTTATTCGAGAGGAGATTATCGAATATAGTTATTTGAAGGAGTTATCGATTATTAGTTAGTCGAAGTGAGTTATAGGATATTAGTTAAATCGAAGGAGTTATCGAATATAGTTTATTCGATGGAGTTAATCGATTAGAGTTAAATCAAAGAAGTTAATCGAATATAGTTTATTCGAAGATAGTAAAGGAGTTAATCGAATACAGTTTATTCGAATAGAGTTAGAGGAGTTAATCGAATATAGTTGATTCGAATAGAGTTAGAGGAGTTATCGAATATAGTTTATTGGACAGGAGTTAAGTGAATGGGGTTAATCAAATAGAGTTAATCAAATAGAGTAAATCAAATAGAGTTAACCCAATAGGGTCAGTCCAATAGAGTTAATTGAAAAGAGTTAATCGAATATAGTTATTCGAAAGAAAGGTTAAGTAAGGAAGTTAGTTAAAGAAATATAAAGTGAACTTTGCCTATTTCAAGGTTAGAAGTGTTGTTCAGTTAAGGTCTGAGAGGTAGTTCTACCCCAACTTGATTGGCTTAGTTTTTAACTAAGGAATGGTTAAGGTTCGGCCGTAAAGGATGGTAAAGTGAATTTAGTAATTAAAGAAAATGGTTGAGTTGGCATAGCAATGTTTTATCTAAACATCTGTTTAATCCAAACGTAGGAGTTTGGAAATGTTTTCCAAACAAGAATCAGAAATGTTTTCTAAATACAGAAAACAAGGAATGGAAATGTTTCCAGTGTTAATAACGTATATTTTCTAAATATAGAAAATACCAAATGTTGAATATAGGGAAACAGGAGATGTAAAATGAACTAAAGAGATAACTGTTAAATGATGTTTGTTTGATATAATTTCCATCTGGAAATAATATCGTTGTTTGCACACTTGTTTTCTTTGATAGTTAACTCACAGACTATCGAAGTTTTGACCATTTTTAACATTGTTAATATGGAGAGACCGGTTGGATTATTATCCAAAGATCCACTCTGTATTGGCACAAGCGTTGTGAATCATTTATGCCAAAGATAATTGAAGACGGAGTAAACTGCAAGGGCTGTTGTATAAGTCTTAGTTTACAGTGACTAAGATGGATATACTGAATAGTGCCTTCGGTTTGTCCAGTCCTAGGACAACTTGTATGGATGAAGGTCTGACAGAGTATATCCAATGGATCGCGTAAGTTGATCCCTTCAAACGTATATACGTTGGTGGCGGAGGAATTCGTTTCTCTTAGCTGTATACCCGTTGTATCTTTGAGGAAATCAATTTGTGATTTTGCGGGTATGACGATGTGACATTTCTAAGTGAATGAAGATGGATGTCTGATAGAGTATTTCCAGACGATCACGTACATTGATTTCTCCAACCGTACCAAGAGTGGAAGCAGAGAAGGAAACTTCTTTTATCTAACACATAATGTATTGTTGAGGACATCAATCGGTGATTGGATGGATTTGACGATGTGGCATTTAAAGTGAATCTGATGTGAAGATAAGCGTAGCTTCTAGCCTCACATCCGGTAAATGACGGAAATCGGGCAGGTAGCATGGCTATGTAGGTCGCACCTATTAGGGTGTATAATCACCTGATCTAGAGTTTCATTTGTTTCTAAAAATCTATTGTTGATGCTGTCCCATTCGGGAAACAGTTGCTGATCCCAACCGTTGGTGATATACATTCGATACACTCAAGTGAAATGAGTGGTCGGTCATGTGTGGCCGGGTTGCAAGATGTTCTTGTTGAACCCAGTGTATTCCTCTCTAGAGGTACACTAGCGAAAGGTGGTTCCATACCTTGTCATAGTTGGAAACCCATTACCTAATATGTGCTTGCGGTTTTGATTTTATACTATATATGTAGAACGTGAGATGAAAGTGTTTCTGCTAGATTGATATATATTTGTACTTAGACATTATTATAATATCAGAATGATATTGCTTATCACAGATGTTGGATTCTCATAAGGGAAAAACCCGTTCCGTATTCACAGCGTGGTCTTATGAGATATCATATATCTGTTAAACTGTGTTAAACTATTTTACTCACACCAGTCCCATGACTGACCCGAAGTTTACTTTGTTGTTTTCCCTAAACTCTTGGGTGCCTAAATTTGTACGGGCAGTCAAGTAGTCGGGATTTACAGATATACTTGAAGAGCTGGAGCAGGAGACTTCTGGATCATATAGCTATAGTTTATTTCCGCTGTGTTGTAAGTGTTGTACTCTGATAAGTGCTATTGTATACATAACTGTTATATTTCAAAGTTATGTTATATATTATATGTTGTTCGTTCCCCTGTGAGATTCGTGTTACTCTGATGATGTCCTTCTTCTTCTTCTATTCTAATAGTTCTATCTTATCTATTCTCACCCTCTATCTTCTTTCTATTAGTTTCTTGATTTTTCAGTGCAATTTGGGGTTGGACTTGTGTTATTTGGTCAGCTCAAATTGGACCGGATTTTCGGGTCACTACAAACATAAATAGGTCTAATAACTTTCTATGTTATAATTTGATAAATACTGAAAATTTTATTTCAGAAATTGAAGAAAGTCTTATATTTGAAAACAACAAACAAGCTACTAATGAATCCTATTGAAAAAGCAATTACCATTAAAGATGAAAATAGTACTAAAGAAGAAAAGAAGAAGATGAAAACAAAAAATGTTGAAAAATGTCCATTACTAAAGCATCTTAGTGAAGAACATAAAGAAGTTGTAAAAACTTTTTTTTAATTTTCAGGGGAAAACAAGTAAGTAATTAAACTACTTTATATTCACACAAACTAATTTTATTTTATTAACAATCGTATAATTTTACAGCAATGAAGCATTCAGTTGTGATGATGAAAATTTAATCACTAAATCAAAATGCATGATAAAAGACATTCTATATCAACATAGTATTTGTGGTCAAGTAAGTACATCAAAATATTCTTTCCATAAATATAAATTATCTCATTTTACTAATATTATTTTTCAAGTGTAGGTAATCGATTGGTTCTGGTTCCGAAAAACAATTGTGCAAGAAGAAACCAACAGCTTTGTCTATGTGAACACAACAATGACAGTAAGTGGAGAATATTATCAAATTAATATTTTCTAAACCAAAAAAAATCTAAAACTTAATTTTAACAAAAAAGTGCAACTGATGGAAACTTGGAAAAAATCAAGAAACAGATGTTCATCCCATTCATGAAGAAAACACTTTTAAATCCATTATGTTCCAACATATTGTTCCCCATACATGGAAATGAACATTGGAGCTTGTCGGAACTTGTTTTGGAGATTGCACCTAGAATCTCTATGAATCTTTACACTTAACCACGAGATCAAAAACTAGAAGAAGCGATCATGCAAAATTTGCAATAAATGTGGTAAGTGGAAATAAATAAATAAATATAAATGTGTTTATATTTTTTATAATTTTTTTCAATTATTCCAGAAAGCAGCAGTCAACGCAATAAATAGAGAGTTACAAGATGAAGGACAGAAAACCATTATGAAAAAAATATTCAGTGATACATTATGTTGATGTGCTCAACAAAATACCGAGTAATTTTAACCAATTTAATTTTCAAACATTACTCAAATTGTCGAAAATTTTATGTAATGATTAAAAGTTACTAGTAACTTGATTTTCTCTAAAAGATAAATTTTTAATAATTTCTGGATATTAAGGTACAAATTGATTTTTTTTTTTTATAAAGTAGTGCTTGTTTGCATAATTGTAATACTAATTACATGGAATGCAGGTACGATTGTGGAATATTTATAATGATTTTTACACAAAAAATAACTCAAGGAATGCAAACTTCAACAAAACTCAGTATTGAACAAGTAGAAGCATTCTGAGCAAGTATCGCTGCCGAAATACTTATTGATGAACCACACTGTTGGAAGCTCGAGAAGTAATGCAGCTCTGGATGAACCTTTAAAACAATATTCATCATGAATGATGTTTCTAAATTTTAAATGCTGATGTTAACTACTAGATATTGAATTTGTTGTTTACTTTGTAATAGCTGATACTGATTTGATCATAGTTGTTAGGGATTATATCTGAGTTTGGATATTAATTACAAACCGATGATGTATTGTTATGTTTACAATGTTATCATTCAAAAGCTAAATGCTGTTATCTTTTGTTTGAAAATTCAATTGCTTTTATTTGTTGGTTAAAAAAACCAAAACATTAATATTCATGTATGTATTTATATTTATGTTTGTTATTAATTATAATGCTAATATAATATCTTCATGCAAATTAAAAAAAAAATACTCACATAACCATCGTCTTTTAAAGAAAAGATAAAAACATTTATCTTTTCTTTTAAATCCATCTATACGTTGGTGTGTATGATTAATTGCTAAAAAAAAAATAGTGTGTACAATTAGTTGGTGGCTTTTTTAGTTTGTATGATTTAATGATATCAGAATTGTAATTATTTCAATTATTATTTCACTGCTGTTAGTAGAAATATAGAAAATAAAAAAATTTATCTTTTTCAACCTGTAAACCACATAACATTATAATTTGACAGTGAAATAATTAAGCAATTATTTGCTACTGTATTGAAACAAAAATACATTATAGAACATAGATACTCAAACAACATGAACCTATTAAATTTAATACATCCAACAAACTAAAATTATTGCATTTACATGAAAATATAAATGCAGATATCTTTTAAAACATTTTCTGTCAAAAAAACCGAATAAATCAAACAATCGTTCATCATAACGCTGCATAAATTTAACAAAGCCAAATAAGCAAATAATCATTCAACAAAAGAACAACTTAAATAATATAAAATAAAAAGATAAAATTGAATATCTTTTAAATAACCTAAACAACATAATATAACAAAACTTACAGAATTTCAATCAGTTCTTAACATTATTCAGTCCTAAAAATCAAATGTAACGACCCGGAATTTTGGGCCGAATTTAATTTTTTTATTTTACTGGGTTTTTAATATTTGAAATAATTTATTTTATATAATAACGACTATAAATTTATTTTAATCGAAGTTGAAATGAATAGATTTTATTTAAATTATAAAAGGAGTTAGAAATAGCGCGACAATTTTAAAATTTGAATTTTAACTTTGACTGACTGTACATGATGCAAAATAAATCGGATTTTAGCGAAACCAAAAATATTAGAATCTATTTAAAAATATCTTTCCAACGAAACCGAAAAATTGAAATTTCATAGCGGGAATCAAAAGTTATGTCCAATTCAAAATCTCAGAAAAACGCTATGGAATTTATATATATAATATATATGACCCAAAACGCTACTTTTTACATACGAATGAATTTGGACTCGAAACCACTTCCATTGAGTTCAAAATGATGTTTCTGCATTGAAAAGGTATAAACACTGATATATTTCGAGATTCGTATGTATTTTTAATATAATTTATTTACGCCTTAAAATTAGCCATTTTTCAAATGGTCTTCAAATTCGACGAAATTAGTTTTGTTGGGACCGTATCGTCAAAACAAAGCTAGAAATAATTTTTCTATAATTTTTGGAGTCAGTATGTGGGTGTTATTAATTTTTCAGTGAAAACAGTCAATTTTCAAACTTTAAAAATTCATAAATAATTCATACGGACTCGGAATTTAACGAAACCAGTTTCTTTGGATTCGTACCGTCGAGAAATAGTTATGTTCCAATTTTCAGCAAATTTGGATAATGTATGCAATCGTACGATCTTTAAAACATTAAAACGGACTAAAATTTGAAGACATTAATAACACAAAGGTTATTAATAAAAAGGGGTTAAATTAAATAAGGACTTAATTAAAATTTAGCTATGCCTACATAATATCTCATTAGCAGCCCATAACTCTTTTCTAAACCTAAACCTAATCCTTCATCTTCATTTCTTCAATGGCGGCTCCTTTCTCCACTAAAATTTCTTTACACAAAACACCCCGAATCTTCAACAATTTATATCTCCAAATCAGAATAGAATTAAATCAAACCCTTTCTTGGTTTTGTTCATCTTCTTATCCTCTACCTACCACGAAAAATTCAAGACCCGTCGACACATGGATTCACCGGGATCTGAGTTTGATTGCAAAAAGTCAGTTTCGGATTTTGGCCAAACCGTCGAGAATTAGGCGATGGCCCAGTTGGAGAAAATGTAGCCAAGACATAAACGAACAACTCTGCCTTTGTTCATTTCGTCTGAAAGTCGAAGGAAGGGCACGGAAATCGAGAAAAACCGAACTGAAGCAAAACATCAAAAAAACTGAGAACATAAAACAAAACGATTTTTTTCCCGTCGATCGGGGAAGAATCAGGTGATCGCAAAGTTCTTCGTCTTCGCGAGATCTAGCTACTGTAATTTTTTCATATTTTTTGGTGGAGGGTGGCGGCTTGTGGGGCCCGCGAGACGAATTTCGCTTTCTTGCGAAACTCCGGCGATCAGAGCATCAACGGCGGCAGCGGTTTGGAGCGTGGGTGCGCCTCTTGAAGACGAAGAGGATGGCAGTGTTTTCAGGTCAATCGGAGGTCGGAGGAGGTAGAAAAGTGCGGTCAAAGGTGGCGAGGGGCTGTTTGACCGAGATTTGGGGTAACTTTGTAATTCAAACTTTGAAATTGTATATCTCTCTCATACGAACTCAGAATCTAACGATTTCAGATCCGCTGCGATCGTGGCGATGAGATCTTCGCAATGACACTAACTACGTTCAATTCTGATTAAGTTGAAATTTTGGGTAATTTTCATAATTTAAATTAATTATTTAATTATTACAAACTTTGAAAATTCATATCTTTTTGATACGAACTCGAAATCGCACGAAACATGATTTGCTGCGATCGTGGCATCGAGAGCTTCGCGTAGACATCAATTTTGTCCACTTTAGAGCATGTTGGATTTTGGGCCAAAATTGGGCCCGAACCGTCAATTAAAGCCCGGAAAAGGTGAGAACTCTTTCTCACTAAATTTTTGAACAATTATTTATTTTTATATTCAAAAGTAAGTTAATTATCTATTTTGGAATTGTTGTTTGTTGGATAAATGTTGATTGGGATGACTGTGTGAATTGTTTGAGAATTTGAAATATGTGAACATGTTAAATAATGTTATGTCATTTATGATATTTAGAAATATGTTTACACTGCCATTAACAAGTTGCCTAACTTGATTATGCTGATTGGACGATAATTTTTCACACATCGTCCAAGAGCACAATTAATTATATATTATTTGAATTTGTGTTAGTTGAAACCCCACACGGGTCTTGGGTTGATATTTTGACTACACATCGCCCTTGTGATTAGTTTAAATTGCACTCTGGCTGTTGTTGAATGTTTTATCGTTATTATGGAATTAATGCGATGTTTGAAATCCATATAATTAAAATTATATGGTGATGGTTTGGTCTCATTCCAATTTTAGAATTAAAAGAATATTTTAATTCAATGTTCCGTTAAAAGAATTAAATTATGGTTTTGATGTTTAAAATTAAAAAGATTATTGTTGTATTATCAAAAAGTTACAATCAAAAGTTTGAATTGAAGAGATTATACTTTTATTGTTAAAAAGGCAATAAAGAATTAGATTTAAAAGAGACCACACTTTATTGTCAATGTGTTGAAATTAGAAGATTTGATTTCAAGATGAACACTATGAAAAGTTTATTATTATATTATTATAATAATATGAAAAGTTCAATTTTTATTAATAATTGAATGGTAAGTTAGAATATTTGAAAACAAAAGATTTTATAAAAGAAACGATAATGTAAAATAAAGATCATTTTTAATAGGGAAATATCTTAATATAAAGTATATTTTGAAATAAAGGGTATTTCAAAATTAATTTATTTTAATATAAAGACTATTTTAAAATAACATTTTTAGTAAATTAATTATAATCAGGAATTATAATTGTACTTACACACGAGGTTAGGCTATATTTGTGGTGGAAGTCTTCCCGGACCCAACCGGCATATCCAGCAACCACAAATGTTGGGCCTAATGTGAGGGGTCCAAGTGCGCAAATACGAAACGGGCCATGGCACGAGGTTAATCCCAACTTGTGGGATAAGTCTGCCCGGAACCAACTGGCATATCCAGCATCCACAAGTCGTAGGCTTAATGTGGGAGGTCTGGCCCAGTATAAAATATAAATGAATAACATGATGAATTAGGCTATTTAATCCGTTTTAAATAGCAACGCCATTTTAACCCGAACGTATTTATCGATTTATTTTATCCATTTTGTATTGAATATTAAATAAGCTAATTTCAAAATTAATATTTTGAAAATAATATTATTTTAATATGATAATAGATAGAATATTCAATTTGGATTTAAAACTGAAAATAAAGTTGGAATTGTTTTAAAGCGAATTTATAAACGATTTATAAAATATGTTTTAAATAGGAATCGACGATATTATATATATATATATATTATATATATATAATGGCCTGAATGGAACGCGCCGCGCAGCGACCGTTCGCGAATTTCGACCATTAAATTTAAATTGGCATAACGGGAGATCCGACCGTCGGACTCTCCTAAAACCAGAACCGTTAGGTTCGTATCGAAAAGAGCTTTCCAATGAATATAAGAGATTTGAAATCTGACGGTTAGATTTGAAGATATGTCCAAATCAATTCAAAAAAAAAAAGTTGTTGAAAGTGCAGTCCGATGGCCGATATTGGAAACCGACTGTACGAGCGATAATAAAATTATTAAAAATATGGAAAAATTATGTAAAATCATAATAAATGATTTGAAAATATTTTTTATGAAAAATTCCAGTTTGGAGAAGATAAAATATATTTTTATCGAAATGTACTAGTTATTAACTAGAATAAAAATCCAATTAATTAATATTTAATTGGAATGGAATAAAAGATTGGACTTTGGGTTGTCGTGAACGGTGTCTTTAATAACATTGTTCTTAAACCCGATTAGAAAATAATAAATCTTTTAAATAAGATGAAATGGAATTTTCCAATTTATATTTAAATTAGAATTAAATAGTAAATAAAATTTGGAAAAAAAGATAAATGTTTTAATTAAGATTATTAGAGTTCCGATTATATTTAGTAATTGGAATAAAATGAAATGTGAATTGGGTTTATCGTGAACGGTGTTTTAAAAGACATTTGTTCTTTAACCCAATTTACAGTGAAGTATAATTTCGAATTTATGAATCTCTTATTTGGATTTAATGAAAATTCTCCAAAGTAAGCTTTCCAATTTAATATGTTAAATTGGAATTGAATGGAATTCGATTAGTTAATAATTGAGATGAACTTCTGTGGATGAAGACCGTTACTATATATGGAATTTAAAAGGCCTTGCTGTTATTCCATTTATATTATTAGTCTAATACAAGAATTTATATCGATTATATGTTGATCTAATTTCAGTGAAGATTCCATATTTTATGGAAGATGATGTTGGGTTTATCGTGAACTGTGTTTTAAATGACACTAGTTCTTTAACCCAGTTAAAGATAAGAATTATTTTTTAAATTCGGATATTAAAACCGAATTGGAGTTTTAATAAATTCTTAGTTGGATTGAATATAATAATTTCAAGGGGTTTTATCTTTGATAAAATTAATGGAAATCTTTCCCTAGAAATAAGAATATTTTATTAAAAGAATATTCTGAATTGGAATGAGGCGTTGGATGTTTTTTGATAGCACTTGATTATAAAATACGCGAATTATTCAGAAAGACCGGGTTTAACCCATTCTGAATAATTAATACGTCTATCAAGAGTCGAAGATGAAGACCGGCAATCTTCACATCGAATGGACGACGACTACTGATGTCTTGGACTGACTTGCTACTAGGACGGGGTTGAAGCAGTAGTTGTCCGGATGTATGTGTTGATTGTCCGGATAAGTAAGAACCTCTCGGGTATCTCCAGTTTCGTTCAAACCCAGAACGGACTTGTAAATGGATGCGTGTCTGATGTTGGAATTCATTTCATGCAATTAAATTGATTTTTATTAATGTATATCTGATTGGTGGTGGAGAATTCATTCTCTTCTTAACACCCTTTTGTATATTAATATTTATCGATAGCATGGCGTGAATAGTCAATGTGGCACGTCAAGATGCAGATGATCAAGGCTTTGTTGAAAAGCAGGCCTTGTGGTTGAAAATCAAAGCATAGCCTGTTCAGGCGTAGCTTTGAGTATAGCGTGACTTCGCGAGCCTCACACCCTGGTATGAGTCAAAAACGGGAGAAGGGAACGCAGGGAGTGCACACGTTTCTTTCTAGCTAGATTGATGTCAGGGACCTACCAACGCTGACATTTTACATATGTGGATGATGTATTTTGAGGTACCTCAGATTTATAGGTTGTTAGTGGCCATATGGAGGTTCAAAGGAACCAGGAAACGTGTGTTCAGGCATAACTAATCCACTACCGTTAGGTAGGGACCGGCCCTGCAGATATCCAAGGGTTGCCCATAGGTGTGATCTTGAGGCATTTGCTAGAGTGTCCTCGAACCGGTAAGGGGCTCCTCCCTAGCCTTGACTCTTGATGGAAACCAATTTCCAATACGACATTACAGTTTTGATTGTAAACCCTATATATGGCGACATAGTGGGATGGGGCGCTCATGCCGTCTATGATTGATACATTTATTTTCGAAATTGATTTCTGCACTATGCACTTGTAATAATATTAAAAGATAAATTTCGCGTACCGAGCATATTTGGCTATTATAAGGTAAAACTCTATCCTCCGGCTTGCGTTGCATTGTGTGATGGGACCTGAGTCTTATAATAGCTTCATTTTTCTTTATTTCAGCATTGCACTGTTTATTTTTATGCACTGGTATTCTTGGGGGTAAACCCGTTCCGTGTTTTACGGCTTGGTCCCTTGATTTACCTAACTTTAAAATCAAATTAATAACTGTTTTTGAGTTCTCATACCAGTCCCATGACTGACCTGGAGTTTATTTTTTTAACCTAAACTCTAGGTGCCCATATTTTCCACACGGGCAGCTAGTAGTTTTGGTTTTGCAGATATTATATTCACAGGATCCTGGTCTACAGCTGAAGCGATATTCGGAAGGCTCTATATCCGTGTATTTCCTTCAGTTGTGTTTTGTACTATTTTTCCGCTGCTATTTAAATGTAATTTAAACTCTGATATTGTATTTCCAATGTATATTTATTTATACTTCGTAACATTCTTGTACTCTGATATAATTGTTGTAACAACAATAAAATGTTCTTCTGTTTTGTGTTCTGACGTGTGTTGTTCTCAAAGTAATCCGGGCTTTCCTTTACTGGGAAGTTTGGGTCGTCACATCAAACTTCATCACATACATATAATCAAAATTTCATTTTACAATATTATTCAACTGTAACACTAAATGTAAAAAATTCATTCAAATACAATGAATTTTAAACAATAATTCAATCATTCGTAGAAAAATTCTTCTATTATGCCCTAGTTTTTTACACTTTCCACATTGGTTTTGTTTTGCATGAAAATCAACACCTTCAATTCTATTCACTCTAAGCCTACCAGCTCAACGAACAACTTTAGGAGGAAGAACAGTACATGAATCTTCATCTTCAATTGCTTCTTTATCAAAAGTTGGAATTGGATTTATTGCATGTGAATAAGCAGCTCGATAATACTCCACAGTAAAGTACGGCTCAACGTAATCATATACAGAATTTTTAGACAAATATATACACTTCAAAGCATGGGCACAAGGAAAACCCTTCACTTTCCATTGATTGCAACTGCAAATGCGATTTTTAAGATCTACTTTGTGCGATGTTGGAGAATGAACTTCATAAATAAATCTACAAAATTGAAAATCAATCATATTTAAATACACAATATTATTACATAAAAAAACCCCACATTAACAACTAATCGATCTTGATATCTCTATAATAAGCGTTATTTTCAGACATTATATATTATCATACTAAAAATACATAAATCCTTAAATTTTAAGAAAAAAAATAAATAATACTAAAATTATCCTTTTGTCACATTTATATCTTTCAACTGTTTCATAAACTAAATGAGCAAAATATTAAAAATATAAATGCACATATCTTTTTCATAAACAGTTTGCACTAAAAAATAAATCTTTGTTACATGTTTATAACATTATTCCAAAATAAAAAATATACCTAGATGGTTTAGTAAAACTCCACCAAAACCCTTCCTCCTTCAATTTCAACAAACAAGCTTCCATTTTTGGACAAAATACACTATTCCAGTTAGCTGCTTTTGATGACCCAAACTTCCCTGTAAAGGAAAGTCTAGATTGTCTTGAGAACAACACACATCAGAACACAAACTGAAGAACATTTTATTGTTGATTACAACAATTACATCAGAGTACAAGAATATAATAGAGTATGAATACTTAATTACACAATAGAAATACAATAATATCAGAGATTTAAATTACATTTAAATAGCAGCGGAAAAATATTACAAATATACAACTGAAAGGAATACACGGATATAGAGCTTTCCGAATACCGCTTCAGCTGTAAGCCAGGATCCTGTAAAAATCTGAAAAAGCTACTCGACTGCCCGTGTGGAAAATATGGGCACCCGAGTTTGCCAGTGAAACAAACAACAGGTCAGTCATGGGACTGGTATGAGAAATCTAACTTAACTTATCTAATTAATATGGCTAATCACAGGACCATGTCGCTAACCCAAGTCCCATCACACAATGCAACGCAAACCGGAGGATAGGGTTTTACCGTATAATGGTCAAAAATGCTTGATACGATAAAAACGGATTTGATGTTATCATTAGTGTATATATGTTTTCAAAAAAACAATTTCAATCATAATATATCAATCATAGATGGCATGGGTACCATATATCATGTCGCCATACTAGTTCTACAATCAAAACTGCAAGGTCGTATCGAAAGTTGGATTTCCATCATGAGTCGAGGCTAGGGGCAAGCTCCTCTCCAATTCGAGACACTCTAGCAAATGCCTCAGGATCCCCCGCAGTGAACCCTTGGATCTTCAGGGTCGGTCCCTACCTAAGGGTAGTGGATTAATTATGCCTGAACACACGCTTCCCGGTCCCTTTGGACCTATAGTATGACCACTAACGGCCTATAAAAATCCGAGGCGCCTCAAAATCCATCATCCACATAAGTAAAATGTCAGCCAGTTTAAGCATTGACACCACTCCTAGCTAGAAAGAAACGTGTGCACTCCCTGTAGTCCTAATCCCGTTTTGACTCATACCGAGGTGTGAGGCTCGCGAAGTCACGATATACACAAAGCTAAGCCGTAATAGGCTATACTTTGATCATCCCACAAGGCTCTGCTTTGCAATAAAAGCCTTGATCAATTGCATCTTGGCGTGCCACATTGACAATCCACGCTATGCGATCAATCACTATTAACATATACCAGGGTGTTAAGTAGAGAATAAATCCTCCACCACCAAAGAGACATACATTAACAGAAATCGATTTAATTCACATTGAACGAAATCCAATGTCAGACACGCATCCATTTACTAGCTTATGCTCTGAGTCTGAGCGAAAACCAAATCCGAACAATCAACAATGGTCCGGACGGCTACCACTGAAGCCCCTTCAAGTTAGCTACTCCCATCAAGGGTCTCAGTAGCAACACACCCATTCGATGTGAAGATCGTCGGTCTTCAACCACCGTCTTCATCTTCGACTCTTCATCGTCGTAGTGATTATTCGGAATGAGTTAAACCCGGTCTTTCCGAATAACTCGCGTATTTTTATAATCAAAATCAAGTGCTATAAAACACATCCAACGCCACATTCCAATTCAGAATATTCTTCAAATAAAATATTTGTAATATTTTATCAAAGATAAATCCTTTAAGTTTATTCTCAAATCTTTCTTTTAAAGATTTATTAAAAACCCAATTTGATTTTAAATATCAAAAATCATTATTCAATGATTATTTAAATTTAAGAAATAAATCTTATCTTTAACTGGGTTAAAGAACTAGTGTCATTTTAAAACAAAGTTCACGGTAAACCTGAAATCATCTTCCATAAAATATGGAATCTTCACAAAAATCAAATCAATATATATAATCGTTATAAATTCCTGTATCCAACCAAAAATATAAATGGAATAACGGCAAAGCCTCTTAAATTCCATATGTAGTATCGGTTTTCTTTTACAGAAGCTTATCTCGGTTATTATTAATTTGAATCCCATTCAACTCCAATTTAATATATTAAATTGGAAAACTTTACTTTGGAATATTCCCCTTTTGAATCTTAATAAAAGATTCATAAATTCCAAATCATAATCTTCACTGTCAGTTGAGTTAAAGAACAAATGTTGCTTAAAAACATAGTTCACAATAAACCCAACTCACATTCATCTTATTTCAATCACTAAATATAATTGAAAACTTTAATAATCTAAATTAAAAAAAAATTATTCTCTTCATACGGGATTTAAGGACAGTATTATTTAAGACACCATTTACGACAAACCCAAATACAATTTATTAATTTAATTTCAATCAAATATTAGCAAAATGGAAAACTACATTAAATCTAAATTTAATGATTTATTCTAGTTAATAATTAGTTCATTTCAATAAAAAAATTTTTTTTTTAAATATATTCTTTTTCTAAACTATATTCTTTTTCTAAGATATTTTCTAAAATATTTTTTCTGGAATATTCTTTATTGGAATGTGACTCAATCAACAACCATATACTGCATGAAATCAACAATCATGATACATAACTATCACACAACCAAATAATCAACCAGAGTGGATTCTACACTAAATATTGGGACTAGTGTAGGTCAAATATCATCCCAACACCCGTGTGGGGTTTCATCCAACAACAAATAATAAATTATTTGTGCACTTGGCTGATGTGTGAAAATTATCGTCCCAATCATATAAACAAGTCGGTTGATTTGAAAATGGAAGTGTAATATTCAGCTTGAATATACTAACAATATATTTAAACACATCAACCATTTCAACATCATACATATGTTTCAATTCTTTTTATTGTGAACAAATGACAATAAAAATCTTAACTTGTATTTCAATCCTTTTTATTGTTAACAACTGACAAAAAATCTTAACTCTTATTTATTTACCAAATTGTATATTTCTGGTCTCATTCGTTTTAATGACAAAATGAATATTTTACTTCCTCTCCTTTAAAATGACAAAAATATCTCTTTTATTCTAATTCTTTTAAAGTGACAAAAATGTCTCTTTTATTCTAATTCTTTTAAAGTGACAAAAATGTCACTTTTGTTCTAATTCTTTTCCATGTACAAAACATGATAATTTGTCAAACTCATTCTAATGCACAAAATATGATAATTTTGTCTAATTGACTTCTAATGTACAAAATATGATAATTTTGTCTAATTCATTTCTAATGTACAAAATATGATAATTTGTCTAATCTTCTCAAGTAAACAGAAAATGTTATTTTTGTCTTCATTCTTTTTAATGTATAAAGAATATACATTTCAACTCATACTTTTTAAATGTATGAAAATATACATTTTGGTTAGACTCTTTTTAATGACCAAAAATATTCATTTTCATTTGACCCTTTTTAATATATAAAAATGTCATTCTTATATAATTCTTATTTAAGGACAAAAATGTGATTTTTGTAAAATCCTCATAAAGTGACAAAAATGTATGTTTTTGTCAAACTCTTTTCAAATGTTCATTTTTGTCTAATTCCCTTTAAGGTACAAAAATATTCATTTTCAATTATTATTTTTAAATTTTTTTTTTATATAAAAATATACATTTTCCATTCATAACTTTTTAATGTATAAAAATATACATTTTCATTTCATTCTGTTTAATGTATCAAAATATACATTTTCATTTCTTAACTTTTTAAACAAACAATAATGTAAATCTTTGTCTAATTCCTTTAAATATACAAAACGTATATTTTCTTTTCTAATGTCATATTTGTCATAAAATGTAAGTTCTATTTATAATGTCATGTTTTACAGAAAAATAATGTAAATTCTAGTTCTAATATCATATTTTACAAAAATGTAAATTCTATTTCTAATGTCATCTTTTACATAAAATGTAAATTCTTATCAAATCCTTTTAATGTTAACAAAAATGTATATTCTTATCAAATCCTTTTAATGTTAACAAAAATGCATATTCCTATCAAATCCTTTTATGTAAAACAGAATGTGATGATCTTGTCTAATCCTTTTAATGTAAACAAAATATTAATTTTGTCTAATTCTTTTCAAGGTATAAAAATGTTTTTTTTCTTTTCCTAACCAAATTTCCAATCAAAAATGTTATTTTTGATTTTCACAACACATTTCAACTAAAATGTTGTTTTTGATTTCAAGGTAACATTTATAAGAAATGGTATTTCATTTCAATTCTAATATATCATAAAAGTGATATGTTTAGTTTTTGCTAATTAGTTTTGACAAAAGAAATATAATCTGTATCGTCTACACGGTTTGACAAAAATGATATAATTTGTCTCAAATAAATGGTTTGGACAAAAGTAATGTCTCAACTAAATGGTTTGGACAAAAGTAATGTCTCAACTAAAGGGTTTGGACAAAAGTAACATATAAAAGAGTATTCTATTGTTTTGAACTTTTCTATGTGTTCCAATAACAAATAAAAGAATACTTTTATTTGTTTATACTTTCTATATATTCTAAGGTCATATAAAGGAGTATTTTATATGTAAATAATTTCCTATATATTTCAATGACCGATAAAAAGAGATTTTATTTGTGTATCAATTTCTATATTAAAATTTAACAAATAAAAGAGATTTTGTTTCTACGCAAATTTCCATATGTTATCATGACAAATAAAAAAAAGATTTTTATTTG
Organism: Allium sativum; assembly: GCA_030737875.1. NCBI lineage: Eukaryota > Viridiplantae > Streptophyta > Magnoliopsida > Asparagales > Amaryllidaceae > Allium > Allium sativum. The sequence continues at coordinate 38,977 of JASFAX010003561.1, forward strand.
TCGTAACCAGGTTTACATTTCTAATGAAATGTACAATAAAAATAAGAATATTATTATGTAAACAACTTCTTAACAAACATGAATTTTTCTAATACACATGTGATTTTTTATTGTGAAACAAAATTTAACAAACACGAATATTTTCTAGTATAAACCATCCAATCCAGTCGTTATTCGTGATCACATACAACCAATAACACACATATGAAGTTCGCATCGCAATCACACAACAATCAACATCGAATATATATATACAACATCAATCATGAATTTATATAAAATAAATATAAATTTTACATTCGTGATAAATAAATAATTTTAATTTATAAAATAGAAATCTCACCTTAGTTCAAATTCAGATCAAAAATTCAAAAGGCCCAGAATCAGTCCTAGTCAGTTCTGAAGCGTAGTATTCGGCTTCACGATCGCAACGCTTCGAAAATCGCGTTATTCTGAGTTCAAACGAAGGAGATATGATTTATTGAAGTTATAAAACAATTTTAAATTAAATTAAATTTAAAAATAAAAGGAATTACTCCTTCTTCCTCTTCGAATGGATGAAGGCCGCGTTTTACCCAATAGCTTCCAACCTAGGTCTCACTTTTGCTCGCTGTACGAGGCAATGGAGTCCCATCAGGGACTGCCACGTCGATGGGGAGGGGGGGTGAGGCGCATGTTCGCCGGAGGTGGGGGCCCACTCGGTGGCGCCACGTGCGCATGGCGGCGGTGGAAAACCCGCGGGTTTGGGGCGTTGGTCCTCGGGCTACAGTGAACGGTTCGGGTCGAGATCCGTATGGATGTGAAGGTGGTGGGAAGAGCTTCAATTTTTGTTTTGGTTCATGTTCTAATTCATATCGAGGAGGAAGAAAATAAGGATCAAAATCTGGAGAGTTCTGGCCATTGAAAATGTTAGTGTGGCGGCTGTGGTATACGGCTAGGGTTTGGGAGAAATACATCGTATTTATACAGTATTTCTGGTGTATTTACAACATATTTTATTTTATTTTAATTAGTTTCTCACTGCTTACCCCAAATTAAACCCAACGAGTGTCACCCCTAGCAAATAACCCCCATCCCGGACACAATGGAATATGATTCGTAACCCAATTCGGTTGTTACGACACATTTTTCTTTAAATAAAAATATAAATCAATTTATATTTAATTTAAATGTACATTTTAAATTACCGGGGCCGCATACGGACTCTAAAAATTACAGAAAAATTATTTTTAGTTATGTTTTGACGATACGGTTCTAACAAGACTAATTTAGTCAAATTCTGAGACCGTTTGAAAAACGGCCATTTTCTGGTCGATCCGATTTGACTGAAACTGAAAAAAATACATTTTCTTTTGCTACGCTCACATATTAATTCCAAAATTCTAGAAAATTAAACTTAACAATAATTTGTTATTCTGGTTCCAACAAAAGTGGTTTCATCGAAAACCGAGGTCGTTTGAAAAATGACTATTTTTAAGGCCAATATATTATATTAAAATATATATATAAATTCTACAGCGACTTTTCTAAATTTTAAACTGGACATAACTTTTGATTTATAAAGTGATATTTCAGTTTTTCAGATTCGTTAGAAAGATATGATTAAACAGATTAAAATATTTCTGGTTTCGCCCAATTCTGATTTAAAATGAATTATGTACAGTCTGTCAAAGTTCAAATTCAAATCTTCAAACTGCAGCGCTGTTTTAACCTCCTTTTATAATTAAATTGAATTTATTCGTTTTAAAATAAATTTTTAGTCATTATTAGTTAAAATAAATTATTTTAAATATATAAAATCCATTAAAATTTCTAAATTAAAAAATTTAAATTGGCCCCAAAATTCCGGGTCGTTACAATCGCCCCCACTTAAAATCTTTTCGTCCTCGAAAAGGAACGTAGCTAAAAGTTGTTTGATTAACCAACTCAACTAAATTTTTATTTATTGTTTTAATAATTTTGTTAGTTAAATTAATAATCAAACTTCACAACCATCAATCAATTAGGTAATTAACTTTTCAAATATATATAGTTTTTTTTTTATATATAGACAAAAATCATATTTTTAGTGCAAATCACAGCAATGTGTACTAACTAAGTTTTGGTTCTCATACCAGTCAGTGGAAATATATAGATATACCACTTTCGAGACTCGAACATAAATTCTGATGATGTTTTGAACCACCATCAAAACATCTCCGGGCGACTAGAGTGTGACTCTATACCTATCCAGTATATTAAAATTTCGAATATCCGTTAATTACTCGTATGTTCGAAATCTTTATATACTTGATTGTCCACATTAAAATATAATAATATACTCAAATACGTATAATAGGATTTAAATTTCCAAAACTAAATTTGTTTTTATTTTTATTTTTATAGAAAATAATACTCTTTACACTCGTTCTAGGATACTACTGATCCCATCTCTAACGAGTTATTCTTATTGGATATTACTAATCCAATCTCTGATGAATTCTTTCGTTCAGTTCTAATGTGTCTTGTTCTCGAGCTCTTTAAACCCAAGCTCTGATACTAAATGTGACGACCCAAACTTCCCTGTAAAGGAAAGTCTAGATTGCCTTGAGAACAACACACATCAGAACACAAACTGAAGAACATTTTATTGCTGATTACAACAATTACATCAGAGTACAAGAATATAACAGAGTATGAATACTTAATTACACAATAGAAATACAACAATATCAGAGATTTAAATTACATTTAAATAGCAGTGGAAAAATATTACAAATATACAACTGAAAGGAATACACGGATACAGAGCTTTCCGAAAACCGCTTCAGCTGTAAGCCAGGATCCTGTAAAAATATGCAAAAAGCTACTCGACTGCCCGTGTGGAAAATATGGGCACCCGAGTTTGCCAGTGAAACAAACTACAGGTCAGTCATGGGACTGGTATGAGAAATCTAACTTAACTTATCTAATTAATATGGCTAATCACAAGACCACGCCGCTAACGCGGAACGGGTTTACTCAATTGGACTGCCAGTGCATAAAATAAAGTAAAACATTAGACAACGCAATGCTTTTTTTTCTTTTAGAAAAAAATGAAACCATTATAAGACCCAAGTCCCATCACACAATGCAACGCAAACCGGAGGATAGGGTTTTACCTTATAATGGTCA
>JASFAX010003562.1:0-42121 GCA_030737875.1 Allium sativum
TGCTAATGACATGATTTCATGAACTTGCATAGGCAACCTAGAAACATACCAACATCTCGCATGTTTTGTGGTTTTACATGACCTCCAACATCGTATATAGCCGATACACCTCCCCACTTTTTCTGTTTTCTCCAACAGGACTTCATATAAATTCATTATACAAGTTGCAAATTCTATAACTTTAAGCCTCAACCCTCTGTTTGTGTAGTTGATCAGTATATGTCTCAAAGATGGATGAATATACATTGTAAACTGGTTTGCTCTGACCATAGGCTTTTAAATGAAATTAACTGTACACAAGAGTGGAAATTTGATAGTCATTAAAAATGCAAATCTAAAAGAATAATCACTTGAACTGTAGTCGATCTGCAACACCGGAAATTCGTACCCTAGCATACAGAACATTCTCTTATACACAAAAAACAAATAAACCAAAAGGATATTAAAGATGATATCATGTCAAATTTAAAATATCACCGTATGTCTACTGCATGACCATTCAATTAATATGCAAGGCATTGTACATGTGCACACAACATGTCTATTCAATTCTTATGTAAGATACTAAGTAGAGTTAAGTGTAAAATTATATGTACCTGCTCTAACGTCTAAATATATCGAATCACCATCTTCGGATGACACACATACTCGAGTTTTTAGTTAAGAATTTACTGGGTGGCCTACCATGTGGATGCATTTTAGCTCACGTGCATGGATGGTGATCCATGCTTATTAGCTTTATATAAGCGTCGAATGCTGCTTCACTTAACCTTTGGAAAAAGTTGCTTTCACTTTCAACTTTCAGTTTCTTTGAAGCAGAATATGTAATGCAACTTACACTACAGTCTCTACTACAAAGTAGGGGAAAGTTGCCAGTGAAAGTGGCTTTTTACTAAGTTTAAGTGATGCAGCATCCGACACTTGGATAAAGCAAATAAGCATGGATACCCGACCCTACGCGTGAGCTAAAATGCATCTACCTGATGGATCACCTATTAAATTATTAACCAGAAAGTCAAGTAATCATCCATCTTATAAATTTTCAGCAAACCTGTTAATATATTTTCAGTAAACCTGTTATCTCTCAAAATAGAGTAATCATTACAAAGTATGATATAGCATTAGAACAATATAACACAAAGCATCAATCACTAATATACTAAGACATACCAATTAAAATCGGTATGATTTGTCATAGTAATACATACCAATTAGAAACCTGTTTGATATTGTACAGTAATACACTAGGACAACCTAATTTAAGTTTCAAGCATAAGGAAAACAAGCAGTCAAATGACGATGAAATCGTGGTTAACTATTGACTATAATGATTCATTTGCTAAGTTTATGCCACATATGGTAATATATTATATATGTTTAACATTTTTGACATCAAAGATAAAACTATACAATTAATCTTGGCTTATCGTTTAGTTTAAGAAATGGATAACTTTTAGTTGTTAAACAGTTAAACTATAATCATATTGCATACTAGAACTGCTGACTCGGGCTGTAACCCAGGGTAGAACAACTACATATCTGTCCCTGATTCACTAATACACAAAGTGGCAATCAGCTAATACACTAATACATACCAATTAGAACCGGTATAATTAGTCATGGTAAGACTTCAACTTGTGCCCTACTATCCGACATGCACAACACAATTTCATTGAAACACATACCTGCTGTCGAAGGAGGGCTAGGGACCTAGGGTTGCTCATTTTCGGTCAAAGGAGTGGGCATCTTGTCTCTGTCAGAGGAGGAGATTCCAGAGAAATATGGAGGCATGATTTGGTGACCGAAAACTCTAATTTGGGTTTTAGGTCACTACCAAAGTAAAAAAGAGGGAAGGGGAGCGACCGAAATTTTTGTTTAAAGTGATCAAAGGGTATGCACTGTTTGGGATTGCGGAATGGATCGTTAAGGCAAAACTAACACTAAAGGGGCGTGAATAGTGTTTTTGAGAATTTAAACAAAATCCAAAACTTATATGATCTACTATATGAATCAAACACCACATAAACAATCAAAGAAAAATAATCAAACACAAACACAAAGATAAATAAAAATAAAATGCAGAAAAGGAAAGAACACACTGGATTTTATACTGGTTCAGAATTACTCCTACGTCCAGTCCCACGCAATGCTGGATTGCAGAGAGCATTATTACTATATCAATATCCAATTACAATCCTCTCATTGATTTTACGGCTACAAGGGATACCACCGACTCCACACACACTTGATCAAGTATTATCTCCTTGATTTCACGGCTTCAAGGGTAACACCGATTCTGCTCTCCATGATTTCACAGCTACAAGGGTCACACCAATTACATACACTTCCCAAATGATTACAATAGCCCTATAACTCTTCAGTAACACTTTGATTCAAAGAGTACTAAGTAGAGAGTGAGAAGAGAAGAAGATTTATGTAAATATAATGGAATTCGGTAGAGTATAAGTGTAGAAATCATAAAAATGGGAAGATATAATGGTGTAAGGAAAGGAGATGAAGATAGAGAAGAAGAATTATGAAAATATTCGAAATCAACCTCTATTTATAACATTTGAAAGGTTGCAATGTCTGTGGAGCGTCACAAATAGTGAAAAGACACTACCTTTCAATTTTCAAAAAGTGACAGTTAAATGTCGATATAGGGCAAAACGTATGTCGACATATCCTTGTTCAAAATTGATTTTTGAGCAATTTTCAAGTGTTTTGATATATATATATATATATATATATATATATATATATAATTCTGGAAATTCTTGAATTAAAACATAGTGTTATAAATGGAATTATAAAGTAGGAAATCATATGAAAACATAAATATAAACTATATAAACATATTTATAAAATTATAGAGTTAAAACTATATGAATATAAAGTGTATAAAATTGTAAATATATAAAAATTATAAAACTTGAGTTTGAAATCAAAAATAAAGTAAGGAAAGTAAAATAGAGAAGATAGGGATTGAAGATAGAATTTTGAAATTAGAAATTGAAAAACAGAATTTGGATTTGAATTTGAACCTGGAATGTTATTCAGAGCCTTAAATAATCTAGACTCTATTACTATATTTATCTTGAACTCTTGAAATTTTGAATACTCATGAGTAATAAGTCATGTATGTAAATCGTGCATATGTGTGTGTATATATATATTCTAGTTAAAAGTGTTAGTATACATTTTATAATCAATTAGTATTGAAATAAGGGTGTTGTCTTCAAAACTCCATTCTCCAACAATCTCCCTCTTTTTTGATGATGACAACCCTAGTTTATAAAATATTATACCTATTCATACTTGTTGATGGTGATTCTTCTAATACTCCCCCTAACTATATGAATCCTATAAACTAATTCTATATTTTATAATTTCTCCCCCTTTGGCATTATCAAAAAGAAATTCTAGAACTACACCCCCTAAATCCTTTAAGTATCTAGGTATCGAGGTAAAATACTCCCCTAAGTTGTAAATCTATCTTAATAAACCTTATATACTCCCCCTTAATTCTTGCTTATATAACAAAGTATTAGAAAACTTATGTTATACAAAACAAGGAATATATTTAACCATTGTTTTTACAAACGATATCACATGTACATATTATACATTGAATTAACGAAAAGAAATGAAAATATATGACAAGAAATGAATCAAAACCTATATTCTACTTGTCCTTAACTATAGGAGACTTGCGGGTAGGGCAATTTGGATAATGAAGACAAAATTCTCCATTTCTCTCGATCATATTTCCGTTATAATTGTGTGTGACTTCACCCACGCAAATGACTTAATCCTCCTCGTTTGAGACTTCTTGTTGTTCCTCCTCACGGTTCCTCTTCCTTCATTATCTCTTCTTCTGGTTCCTCCTCTTCTTCCATAGGTTCATTATCGTCTTCGATGATAATCGGATTAGCCTGATTATCCGTTATGAACTTAAGAAGATTACTTATCACTTTCCCTTGCCTATTTTACTCTTGGCTCATCCTAATTTGAAGTACTTGTATTTCAGCGAGTATTTGTAAAGTGTATTCCATCTTTTCTTCAGTTTGATGACACATGATAGCGTAGAACGTTGAAAACAACCTTCGGATGGTCTAATGGATGAATCGGGATTGATTTGAGTGTTTAAATTCGTGGAGGCCATTGTTTATTTTAGTTTAGAGTTTTTACATAAGTGGGGAATGAGAATGAATCTATGGATTGCAGAATGGATTTATAAGGAAAAGCTAACACTAGAGGCGAGTGAATAGTGTTTTTGAGAATTCAAACAAAATCTCAAATTTATATGATCTACTCTATGAATCAAACACCATTGAAACAATCACAAATACAAAATCAAATACAAAGATAAACAAAAATAAAATGCAGACAAGGAAAGAGCACACCGATTTTATACTAGTTAGAATTGCTCCTATGTCCAAACCCAGGAAACGCTGGATTGCGCAGAGTTTTATTACTATACCAATATCCAATTACAATCCTCTCCTTGACTTCACGGCTACAAGGGATACCATCGATTCCACACACACTTGATCAAGTATACTCTCCTTGTTTTCACGGCTACAAGGGTAACATCGATTCCGCTCTCCATGATTTCACGGCTATAAGGGTCGCACCGATTACATACATTTCCCAAATGATTACAAAAGCCCTATAACTCTTCAATAACACTTTGATTCAGAGAGTAATAAGGAGAGAGTTATAAGAGAAGAAGTTTTATGTAAATATAATAGAATTCGAGTGTAGAAATCATAAAAATGCGAAGATATAACAGTGTAAAGAAAAGAGATGAATATAGAGAAGAAGAATTATGAAAAAATTCGAAATCAACCCCTATTTACAAAATTTGGAAGGTTGCACCGTTTGTGGAGTGTCATAAGTAGTGAAAAGACACTTCCTTTCAATTTTCAAAAAGTGACAGTTATATGTCGATATAGGGCAAAATGCATGTCGACATATCCTTGTTCAAAATTGACTTTTGAGCATTTTTCAAGTGTTTTGATATATGTATAATTCTAGAAATTCTCGAATTAAAACACAGTGTTATAAATGAATATTATAAAGTAGGAAATCATATGAAAACATAAATATAAACTATATAAACATATTTATAAAATTATAGAGTTAAAACTATATAAATATAAAGTGTATAAAAGCGTAAATACATAAAAATTATAAAACTTGAGTTTGAAATCAAAAATAAAGTAAGGAAAGTAAAATAGAGAAGATAGAGATTGAAGATATAATTTGAAAATAGAAATTTGAAATTAGAAATTGAAAAACAGAGTTTGAATTTGGATTTGAATTTGAACCAAGAGTGCTATCCAGAGTCTTACATAATCTAGACTCTATTACTATATTTATCTTGAACTCTTGAAATCTGGAATACTCATGAGTCTTGAATCGTCTCTGAATTCTGAATCTCTAATATCTTTAAACTGTGCAGTCTCCAGTAATAAGTCATGTATATAAATCCTGCATATGTATACACACAAACACACATATATACATTCTAGATAAAAGTGTTAATATGTATTTTATAATCAATTAATATTGAAATAAGGTTGTTGTCATCAAATCTCCATTGTCCAACAATCTCCCTCTTTTTTGATGATGACAACCTTAGTTTATAAAATATTATACCTATTCATACTTATTGATGGTAATTCTTCTAATACTCCCCCTGACAATATTAATCCTATAAACTAATTCTATATTTTATAATTTCTCCCCCTTTGGCATTATCAAAAAGAAATTCTAGAACTACACCCCCTAAATGCTTTAAGTATCTAGGTATCGAGGTAAAATACTCCCCTAAGTTGTAAATCTATCCTAATAAACCTTATATACTCCCCCTTAATTCTTGCTTATATAACAAAGTATTAGAAAACTTATGTTATACAAAAGAAGGAATATATTTAACCATTGTTTTTACAAACGATGTTACATGTACATATTATACATTGAATTAACGAAAAGAAACGAAAAATGTGATAAGAAATGAATCAAAACCTATATTCTACTTGTCCTTAACTACATGAGACTTGTGGGAAGGGTAATTTGGATAATGAAGACAAAATTCTCTATTTTTTTCAATCATATTTCCTTTATAATCGTATAGAACTTCACCCACGCAAATGACTTGATCCTCCTCGTTTGATACTTCTTGTTGTTCCTCCATAGGGTTCCTCTTTTTCCATTATCTCTTCTTCCTCTTCTTCTGGTTCCTCCTCTTCTTCCATAGGTTCATTATCATCTTCGATGATAATCAGATTAGCTTGATTATCTGTTATGAACTTAAGAAGACTTCTTATCACTTTCCCTTGCCTATTTTGCTCATGGCTCATCCTAATTTGAAGTACTTGTATTTCAGCAAGCATTTGAAAAGTGTATTCCATCCTTTCTTCAATTTTGATGACATGTGATAGTGTAGAACGTTGAAAAGGACCTTCGGATGGTCCAGCGAACGAATCGGGACTGATTTGGGTATTTAAATTAGTGGAGGCCATTATTTATTTTATTTTAAAGTTTTTAAAGAAATGAGGAATAAGAATGAGTCTATAGATTGCGGAATGGATCATTAAGGCAAAAATAACACTAGAGGGAGGGGTGAGTAGTGTTTTTGGGAATTTAAACAAAATCTAAAACTTACATGATCTACTATATGAATCAAACACCACAGAAACAATCATACACACAGAATCAAACATAAAGATAAAAAAATGCAGAAAAGGAAAGAACACACCGGATTTCATACTGGTTCGGAATCGCTTCTACGTCCAGTCTCATGCAACGCTGGATTGCGTAGAGTTTTATTACTATATCAATATCCAATTACGATCCTCTCCTTGATTTCATGGCTACAAGGGATCCCACCAATTCCACACACACTTGATCAAGTATACTCTTCTTGATTTCACATCTACAAGGGTAATACCGATTTCACTCTCCTTGATTTCACGGCTACAAGGATCACACCGATTACATACACTTCCCAAATGAGTTAAATAACCATATAGCACTTTGATTCAGGGAGTAATGCGTAGAGAGTGAGAAGAGAAGAAGTTTTGTGTAAATAGAATTGATTTCTGCAGAGTATAAGTGTAGAAATCATAAAATTGGGAAGATATAACATTGACAGAAAGGAGACGAAGGTGGAGAAGAAGAATTATGAAAAAAATTCAAAATCAGCCCCTATTTATACCATCTGAAAGGCTGCAATGTTTCAGGAGCGTCACAAAAAGTGAAAAGACACTTCCTTTCAATTTTCAATAAGTGACAGTTATGTGTCGACATAGGGCAAAACGTATGCCGACATATCCTTATTCAAAATTGACTTTTGAGAATTTTTCAAATGTTTTGATATATATATATATATATATATATATGTATAATTCTAGAAATTCTTGAATTAAAACATAGTGTTATAAATGAATATTATAAAGTTGGAAATCATATGAAAACATAAATATAAACAATATAAACGTATTTATAAAATTATAGAGTTAAAACTATATAAATATAAAGTGTATAAAAGTGTAAATATACAAAACTTATAAAACTTGAGTTTGAAATCAAAAATAATGTAAGGAAAGCAAAATAGAGAAGATAGAGATTGAAGATAGAATTTGAAAATAGAATTTAAAATCAAAAATTGAAAAACAGAATTTGAATTTGAACCTGAAGTGTTATTCAGAGTCTTAAATAATCTAGACTCTATTACTATATTTATCTTGAACTCTTGAAATCTTGAATACTCACGAGTCTTGAATCATATATGAATTCTGAATCTCTAATATCTTTAAACTGTACAGTCTTCAATAATAATTCCTGTATATAAATCCTGGATATGTATATAAATATATATATATATTCTAGATAAAGTGCTAGTATATATTTTATAATCAATTAATACTGAAATAAAGTAGTTGTCGTCAAAACTCCATTCTCCAACATGCGCGATACGCATTCGATTCAGCACGAAGCCGTATCAAATTAACTGATCCGGAACTTTGTTGATGGAAGGTCAGATTTAAGTTGTTTGGGGTGGTGCGGATCGCAAAATGTGGTTTAATATGGATGTGAGCATTACCAAATTTGATACGGCTTTAAGCCATATTTTATCTCTGCATCCTTGTGTGCGGAATTTGCTGTTTTAGTGTAGTGCCAATCCATTCCTAGAATCAATCCGTAACTCCTAAAGCCAGGAACATATTCGTCGCATTCAAATCCGACACACATAACAGAATTCTCAAACTCCTATATATCATAGAAAAATGAGACGTTCCTCTTATGGGGTTTGAGACAATATCAGGATCGGAAACAATACTAGTGTCTAGGTGCAGATTATTTACCACGTAATTGAATATGAATGAATGAGAAGCACCGTAATCAAAGAGAGTCCTAATAGGAGAGTCGAAAAGAGAAACAAACCTTCAATGGTGGCTTTCCTTCCATGACCCGATCCACCAGCCACTAGAGCTTGAACTTGTCCTCCAGACGATACTGCTTTCTGACCTTGCTTGTTAGGGAATTGCCCAGTGAAATGTCCAACTTGACCGCAACAAAAACAAACATTCTTCATTTCCTTACAGTCTCTTACAAAGAGCCCCAAATTTCCATAGCTATGACACTTAACCTCTGTCTTGATCTGGGTTTTGTCAAGTTTTCCTCCTTTCTTTGCAGCTTTCTTCTTGGGCCACCATTTCTTTTTCTCTGTCTTGTGTTTTTCCTCCTCAGTCTTAACGTCTTTCTTCTCCTTTTTACCATCCTGGTGCATCAAAGCCATGTCAACTAGCCCCTCGAAAGTCGCTCCATTGGGATATGGGTCAATGTTAATCCTTGCAATGGGTGGTTTAATACTTCACGAATCTTAGAGCCTTCTTATGAGAAGTGTTTACCGAATCTAAACTGAATCTTGATAGTTGCCTAAAGCAGTTGACTTATTCCTTCACCATCATGCTTCCTTGTTCCAAATTTAAGAACTTCTCTATTAGCTTCCCTTCCTCCGCTTGTGATAAAAATTTCATCTCAAATCTGCGTCTAAAACTCATCTCAAGTGGCTACTGCCTACCCTGCCTGAGTCACCTCCCACCAGTATGAAGCTTCCTCCTTCAGTTGCCAAGTGGACAACTGAATCTTTCTTCTATCGTTGAGTTCCAATAAATCTAACACATTCTCCGTTCCTCTAAGCCAATTGCGCGCCTTTACAAAACTCTAAATACTACGAAATGGCTTGCCTTCCATTGCACTGAAGTCCTTACAAAGCTTAGAAAAGTTGACTACATGATTAGGTAGAGCTACTACTGCTGTAGTTAGGGGTGGGACATTGCCTTGCACTTTGGCAGGTGTCGTAGCCTCTACGTATCTATGGAACCATGTCAGAATGGGAATGCCCACGGGGAAATTAAGAGCCCCAAACATACTAAAAAAAGAGACGAAACAAGGATTCAGAAAGAGATCGAAGGAATATTGTAAATGGCTTGAGGGGATATAATTTTCAAAAATTGGTTTTATTTGAAAATCTTTACTTTGAAAAATACTTTTTCAAAAACTTTTTTCTTGATCTTGTAGCCTTAGCTTTGATACCAAATGTGACAACCCACGTCCCTTAATTTCATCCGTATGAGGATGATTAAGTTCTGTGCAGTGCAATAATAATACATAGACTAATTGTAACAAGACAGCAATATAAAATGCAGCGGAAAAGCTTTAAACTCTTATTTCAAATCAATTTCAACATTACATTTTTCCAAAATGAACCATCATTGTCATAAAGTCATAAACATTTATCTCATAAATAATCAGAGTACAAAACCACAAAATAATATCCCCTCACATGCCATAACAATAAACATAAAAGAAACTGAAGTAATACGTGGAGAGAGAAGTGATCCAAATCCAAGCTGAATAGAATCACGGTCACAGCTACTCTCCTCCACCACTCTGAGAACTTGATATGGGGAAGAAAGAGGGAGAATGTAACACCCCACGTCCATTAATGTCACTCACAAAGGGAATGCATTAACTTCCATGGAGGTTTTAAGTGAATATAGAACAGTAAAATTACAACAAGACAGATATAAAATAGTACTTGGAAATTCAAAAACTTTATTTCATTGTAGCAGAAGTCAAAACATGTTTGATTACATCATAACACCATATTCAATGTCAAGTACAATATCTATCTTGATAAAACAAGTACATAATCCCATTACATGAATAGCCATTAAAAAGAAAGATAACAAGCTGGACTTTACTTCAGCAGTCCAAGCTTTCCAGAAGATAAGCGATCCAACTAGACTCCACTAGAACTTGGCCCAACCTGCGGACCTGAAGGGAGAAAAGGATGGAAAAGAGGGGGTCATACATAAAGTCTGGTGAATATGATAATTCTACAATACTATTACCAAAATAACTGGACTAAGGCATAAGCTGGAAAACAAGAAAATGTCTATGAAGAGCAGATTAAGGACATAGACAATCGCTAAAGGCAACGTTATAGGCGCTCCTAAATACTAAAGGATAAACACTATACTGCACCACACCAGTCACCCTAAAGATTCATCCCACTTAGCTTCACTTAGAAACTTTCCCAATGGCTTTACGTACCCCTAGCTGACTACATAGGTGCCGCCTGCCCCTATCTCCACTAGGTGTACCCTACTTCCCATTATTCGATCGGCTCCCTAACTCGTAGATACCCGTGCTGGCCCCACAGTGGGGTGTATCACTCCCCTAAAGTGGCAACCTGATACAACGGACATGCACGGCTTATACCTACACGATGCAACAACGTCTTACCTACCACCCGGGTCCACACACGCATATGAAACCCGTTGGACTTGCGTTGCCACCGCTCCCTGTTTTGGCCTCTTATAGTCAAACCCAGTATGCGTGTCCCGTCCTCGACTTGGGTCGAGCCCACAAAGATACGTTTTGGGATACTGGTTGAAATGGGCCCCCACTATTTACCACAAGCATTCCACCTAAGCTTGTCCCCATTAGTCCATCCCACTTAACCCACTTAGTCATGTTCATTTACATGTGTGTTTGGTTAAGTCTAATCGTATTTCAAATGCCTCTAAAGGCAACCACCAGATTCCTCATGCCACTCAAGGCACCTACTTAACCCCCATGTCCCACCTTACATGATTATCTGGTTAAGTATTTCTTAGTTCATTAAGGCCATAACCTCATAAAGACCTCTCACATTAGACTGGCATTTATGGCAGCTGGATTTGCCGGGCGGGTCCGGGCAGTCTTACACCATAAAAGAGTCTAACCTCGTGTCTTTACAACTGTTATGCTTTAGTTTGGGCCTAGGACCTCTCACATTGGGCCGACATTTGTGACTACTGGATTTGTCGGGCGGGTCCGGGCAGGTTTACATCACAAACGGGTCCAACCTCGTGTCCTAAGCATTGATTATTAATAATAATCCACTTTCCCCCAATTTTAATAATTCCCTACTTGAATTATTAATTACTTCCAATTTTTAACAATGTCCATAATTGACTCAATTATGGACATCCATTCATGGTATGCAAAATCTTACAAAATTGCACCCAATTTATTAATTCCTAATATTACCATACCCTACGTTTGAACGTTTATTCGCAAAATATATGTTAGACTCGAATAGCCTAACTCATAGCATAAAAGAGATTATCATAATAATAACATGTATATGTGACCAAATGAATCATAATAAGGGGTGAAACTTGCATATGTCCAACTTGCATAGATTATACATGTCATGGACCTAAAGGTGTCAACTTGTTCAAAATTCACCTAATATATTCTCAATCAATTTTCATAAACTTACATATGAACATGTGTGAATCAACATCATCTAATTTTTTAACAACATGGTTTTATATGGGTACACCTAACTCAATAGGCAAATTCCCATAATCAAGTTTTATTTAATTATAGTTTCAAGTTTATGGGTACACCTAACCTAATAGGCAAATTCCCATAAACAAGATCCATTTAAATTAAGAAAAAAAAACATAACTTTAAGCATGATCCAACAACATCATGATTTTTCAACTTTATATAGCATGATTTATAACATGGCATAGTATGATACTATAACATAGCTTGACATGATTCTCAACATAGCACGACATAGCATAAGAGAATTTACAACATAGCATGACATAGCATATATAATTTACATCATACGACAACATAATAACATAATAAGAGATTCACAATATATAGAATTTACAATTACAAATCACATCACTTTCTTGTGATCCATTCATAACTGAGTCAAATTAGTTTGTAATAGTCTTGTGAGAATCATCATACTCACCAACAAAAGAAAAGAATTAGAGAAAGAGAGATCTTTTGATTTGATTTGTGTAGATTTAGTTGTAGATGATTAGGCTTCCTCTTCTTAGTTTGTGACGGCTATGCTAAACTCCATGGCAGCAGCATGACGGTAGCTTCTCTAATTTTACAAATGATTTAGGTCTAGGGTCTACCCACTTATTTATAGATTTTAGAATTCATTTAGGCCATTAGATTTAACCTAGAAATAACCGCAGCCGTTCAGACAAGATGGGGTTTATCTTGTTGACTCAGCAATGAGTCAGAAGTGACTCAGCAAACACTCAGCATATTAATAAACTTCTATTCATGTCATAAATATATATATATATTTTCTACAATGTACATATTAGATACATCCCCCTTTACTTATTATTGTTTTTATATACATATTAGATACATCCCCTCTCTCACACACTTATTAATATTTTTATATTCATATTAGATACATCCCCTCTCTTACACACTTATTAATATTTTTATATTCATATTAGATACATCCCCTCTCTTACACACTTATTAATATTTTTATATTCATATTAGATACATCCCCTCTCTTACACACTTATTAATATTTTTATATTCATATTAGATACATCCCCTCTCTTACACACTTATTAATATTTTTATATTCATATTAGATACATCCCCTCTCTTACACACTTATTAATATTTTAGCAACTTTAGTGTTAATAGAAAATTCGGGGTGTTATATTCTCCCCTCCTTTTAGGATTTCGTCCCCGAAATCTTCAAGTCTGGAAGAATGTATATCCTACCATCCAAACGTCCATCTACTCATCCATCATACACAGGCATCCATTGTCCTTAAAAGACTTCTAATGCTTTATGATCATATGCAAGTGTGTGTACATGTCCTTACCTAATGCGAAATCAGGCGGTCTACTGATTCAGTTGACCTCCTTAATGCAAATTATGTAAGTGTCATGAATCCATTATGTATGCAAAAGATCCTAATTGCTTACATACTACTTCTATATGCGTGCACACCCATTCAACCGAATGCAGCATCCATATGATGGTACAACCATTATACATCCATTATACTAAATACATCCATATATATGCAATATGCAATATGAAGTGACTGAGCCGATCTAGTGCCTAAAGTGTGTGTATATATGCATCCACGAGCAACCACTAGCAAACACTTGCATCCATTTTGCATCCATCAGACATAACATGTCTCAAACACATGTTTCAACCATAGGATTATCCTAACTAAATGTCAAAGATACTAATGAGAGGACATACTAAAGATAAGATAAGATAAGCTAAGCGATAAAGGAGAAATTAAAAGACATACCCTCAAAAAGAAAAGGGTACAACGAACGCATCTTCTCTTCTGTCTCCCAAGTTGCGTTGCTCTCATCATTTCCCCATTGCACTTTAACCAGTCTGACCTCTCGATTCCTCAACTTTTTGATCTCCGACCCAAGAATGCATGTAGGAGCTCGTCTAATTGTTGCATCACGCTCTATTTCCACCTCTTTAAGCAAGCTCGGCTCTACCACCTCCGCGGTCTTGTGCAAACACTTCCTCAAATGTGATACATGGAATACGTCGTGTACTCCACTAAGTTTCTCAGGCAACTCCACCCTATATGCCATCTTCCCAATCCTGTTTTTTACAGGAAACGGCCCTACAAACCTTGGTGCTAATTTCCCCACGGACCCAAAGCGAACAACATTCTGTAACGGAGATACTTTGATAAAAACCATGTCCCCAATGTCAAACTCAAGATCTGTCCTCCTCTTATCAGCATACGATTTTTGCCTATCTTGTGCTGCTTTCATCCTCCTTCGAATCAACTCAATCTTCTCCGAGGTTTCCCTAACCATATCGGGCCCAAGTAGGATTTTATCGGTAGATTCCCACCAACATGTAGGCGAACGGCAAGGCCTTCCATAAAGAGCTTCGAAAGGTGCCATGCCAATACTAGACTGAAAGCTATTATTATATGCGAATTCTACTAACGGAAGGTGCTCTTCCCATGTACCCCCAAAGTCTAGGATACAAAGCCTTAAAAGATCCTCTAGAATGCGATTCACCCTCTCGGTCTGGCCGTCTGTCTGAGGATGATATGCGGTGCTCAAACATAGCTGAGTCCCTACCACCTCTTGTAAACTCTTCCAAAATTCGCTAGTAAAGATGGGGTCACGGTCGCTTACTATACTAGAAGGAATACCGTGCAAACGAACTATCTCCTTAATGTATACAGAAGCCAACCACGGAGCAGTCCTCTTACTTTTCACGGGAATAAAATGGGCGCTTTTAGTAAGTCTATCTACTATAACCCAAATCCCCGTGTTACCCTTCCTTGATCTTGGTAATCCATCCACAAAATCCATTGAGATGCTTTCCCATTTCCATAGTGGAACTTCTAATGGGTGAAGCAACCCACCGGGTTTCTTTTGTTCTGCTTTAACTCGTTGGCACACCAAGCATCTAGCGACGTACTCGGCCACATCCTTTTTCACACCGGCCCAAAAGAAAACCCACTTCATATCTTTGTACATCTTATCCCCGCCGGGATGAATGGTCATTTTTGAGCGATGAGCATCATCAAGAATGGCCTTCCTTAAGTCTTTGTCTTGTGGTACACAAAGTCTATTATCCCTTCGTAACCAACCCTTATCGTCTAGGGTATACCTACGAAGATGGCTTGACGACTCCCCCCCTTTGAGCTTTTCTACTATCTCAACCAACTGTGGGTCGTCTCGCTGTGCCTCACCAACCCGTCCTAGAAGTGTAGGTCTAACCTCCAAGGACGCTAACAGACCGGGTACTAAGTCAACGGAGGGTCTAAAGTCAAACATAGAGATGAATTCTAAGCTTTGTCGTTCAACAAACAACGGACTCAAGGACAACCTTTTCCTACTTAAGGCGTCTGCCACCACGTTACCCTTTCCCGGGGTATATGCTATTTCAAAATCGTAGGAGGCTAAGAATTCCATCCACCGTTGCTGCCTTAAATTCAAATCCTTCTGAGAGAATAAGTATTTTAATGATTTGTGGTCAGTGAACAGTTCGAATTTCTCACCAAGAAGATAGTGACGCCAAGACTTAAGCGCGAAAACAATTGCGGCTAGCTCTAAGTCATGCGTGGGGTAATTCTTTTCATGAACCCTCAACTGCCTTCCACCATAGGCTATTACTCTTCCCTCTTGCATGAGGACCGCGCCAAGTCCCGTCCCACAAGCATCAGTATAGATGGTAAACGGTTTATTCCCGTCTGGCAGCACTAAGACTGGGGCTGAAGTTAAGGCTCTCTTTAAACGTTGGAACGCATCATCGCAATCTTTGTCCCACGTAAAAACCAGGTTCTTCTTCGTTAACCGTGTTAATGGAGCTGATATTTTTGCGAAGTCTTTGATAAACTTCCTATAATAGCCAGCCAACCCCAAGAAACTTCTTACTTCGGTTGCATTTTTAGGGACCTTCCAATCTTGGATGGCCACTACCTTTGCGGGATCCACTGCTATCCCTTCTTTGGAAACCACGTGCCCTAAGAACCGTACTTACTTCCTCCAGAAGTGACACTTAGAAAATTTTGCCTTAAGGTTATGCGCTCGAAGGGTTTCCAACACTTCCCTAAGATGTAGGGAGTGCTCTTCTTTATTCTTAGAAAAGACTAAGATGTCATCCACAAAGACTACCACGAATTTGTTAAGGTATTCCCTAAACACCCTACTCATCAAATCAACAAAATATGCAGGGGCGTTTGTCAAACCAAAGGGCATCACTAGCCATTCATAGAATCCGTCAGGAGTCCTAAAAGCAGTCTTATCTATACTATCCTCAGCCACTCTCAGTCGATGAAAGCCAGTGGCTAAGTCCAACTGCGAAAACACTGAGGCGCCAACTAACTGATCAAAGAGATCGTCAATCCTCGGCAGTGGGTGTCGGTTCTTTTTAGTAAGCTTGTTTAGTTCTCTATAGTCCATACAAAGTCTAAGAGACCCATCCGCCTTTGTGGCAAAAACTACTGGAGCACCCCACTCCGATATACTACGTCTTATGAACCCCTTCTCAAGCAACTCCTTTACTTGCTTATTGAGTTCCCTCCTTTCACGAGGAGCCATGTGGCGCACTGGCAAAGATACGGGTTTAGCATTATCCACAAGATAAATTCGAAAGTCTATCTCCCGCTTTGGAGGTAAGCCCTTCACCTCCTCAAACACATCCGGATATTCCCGGACCACTTCTACCGATCGTAGGTTCTCTACAGACGCGTCAAGCGATTCAAGATAACTTAGCATAACGGAATTTATGGGATTACAAAAGATGTCGAGAGCATTACCAAGGCGAGTCACAAGCCTAACTACTCTCCTTTCACAATCAAGAATGGCCCTATTTCTAGACAACCAATCCATTCCTAAAATTAGCCCATAGCCCGTGAAGCCCAATACATAAGCATCACATCTAAATTCAACGCTAAGTATAGAGATTTTCAAATCCAAACATATCATGGTCAAATGAGCCGAACCCCCAATTGGATTTGAAACGACCAAGGGATCCTCTACTAAACTGGTGTTCAAGTGCAGTGATTCAACTAATGATGCAGAGATAAATGAATGAGATGCGCCAGAATCGAATAAGGTACGGACAGGATGATCAAACAGAAAAACTAAGCTTTCAACAGAAATTGTTCTACCTCTTTCTTGCAGCGGTGGGGCCGCAATAGCCTGAACTTGCCCCTTGCCTGCCCTGGTGCCATAAGAGCCTGCACATGTCCTCCCGAGGTAGACCCTGCCCTCTGCCCCTTCTTTGGACAGTCCTTCACTAAATGTCCCGCATCTCCACAATGAAAACAACCAGTCTTCTTTTTCTTTCTACAATCTTTGCTGAGATGGCCAGGCGTCCCACAATTGAAGCATTTCTTCTTCCCTTTGCCATTATTGTTTTTACCACCCTTCTTATTTTGCTGTTGGGGTTTCTTCTGATCCCCTTTCTTTTCAACTGCCTTATCCTCATGCATAAGTGCCATTTCTACTAGCTTTTCAAAGGTGGCTCCCATAGGGATGTGGGTCATAGCCAACCCTTGCAACGGTTCATTCAAGCCTCTAACGAACCTCAAAGCTTTCTTCTCTGGCGTGTTCACCAACTCCAAGCCAAACCTTGCTAACTGATTAAATTTATTGACATATTCCTTTACTGATGAGCTCCCTTGCTTTAGTGCCAGGAATTTTTCCATATTTAAGTTCTCCTCTGCCCTTGAAAGAAACTTTGCCTCAAACCTTCGTCTGAAATCCGCCCATGAATCAACTGGACGTTCCCCGTTAGTGACCTCCCACCAAAACGAGGCCTCTCCCTTCATTAACCAAGCAGCTAAACGGACTTTCCTCCCATCTTCCACTTCAAAGATATCCAACAATTCCTCAGTCTCCTTAAGCCAATCTCTGGCCTCCACAAACGTCTCAGTCCCTTGAAAAGTTTTTCCTCCCATAGCCTTGAATTCCTTGCACGTCTTTGCAAAAGTGTCAACACGAGGAGGAGGAGGAGGAGGAGGAGGAATGGGTGCAACTAGGGGTGGAGGAGTATCCGCTGGGCCTGCAGTGGTGGCCCTAGCCTCCAAGTATCTCCTAAACCACCCTGGAATCGTCACACCTTCTGGGAGATTAAGATCTTCAGCCATGCTGAAATGAAAAAGGAAAGATTCAAAATGGAGAATTCGAAAGATAAAGATAAGGATGTGGCTATTTGGGATTATGTTTTTCATAAAAACTCTCTTTAAATAACATGTTTTTTTTTTTTTTGAAAGCACTTCTTCCAAAAATACTTTAGAAAAAAAAATATTTTTCTAAATTTTTTTTTTATCTGTTCTGGTAAGCTTATGCTCTGATACCACGTGTAACACCCCACGTCCATTAATGTCACTCACAAAGGGAATGCATTAACTTCCATGGAGGTTTTAAGTGAATATAGAACAGTAAAATTACAACAAGACAGATATAAAATAGTACTTGGAAATTCAAAAACTTTATTTCATTGTAGCAGAAGTCAAAACATGTTTGATTACATCATAACACCATATTCAATGTCAAGTACAATATCTATCTTGATAAAACAAGTACATAATCCCATTACATGAATAGCCATTAAAAAGAAAGATAACAAGCTGGACTTTACTTCAGCAGTCCAAGCTTTCCAGAAGATAAGCGATCCAACTAGACTCCACTAGAACTTGGCCCAACCTGCGGACCTGAAGGGAGAAAAGGATGGAAAAGAGGGGGTCAGACATAAAGTTTGGTGAATATGATAATTCTACAATACTATTACCAAAATAACTGGACCAAGGCATAAGCTGGAAAACAAGAAAATGTCTATGAAGAGCAGATTAAGGACATAGACAATCGCTAAAGGCAACGTTATAGGCGCTCCTAAATACTAAAGGATAAACACTATACTGCACCACACCAGTCACCATAAAGATTCATCCCACTTAGCTTCACTTAGAAACTTTCACAATGGCTTTACGTACCCCTAGCTGACTACATAGGTGCCGCCTGCCCCTATCTCCACTAGGTGTACCCTACTTCCCATTATTCGATCGGCTCCCTAACTCGTAGATACCCGTGCTGGCCCCACAGTGGGGTGTATCACTCCCCTAAAGTGGCAACCTGATACAACGGACATGCACGGCTTATACCTACACGATGCAACAACGTCTTACCTACCACCCGGGTCCACACACGCATATGAAACCCGTTGGACTTGTGTTGCCACCGCTCCCTGTTTTGGCCTCTTATAGTCAAACCCAGTATGCGTGTCCCGTCCTCGACTTGGGTCGAGCCCACAAAGATACGTTTTGGGATACTGGTTGAAATGGGCCCCCACTATTTACCACAAGCATTCCACCTAAGCTTGTCCCCATTAGTCCATCCCACTTAACCCACTTAGTCATGTTCATTTACATGTGTGTTTGGTTAAGTCTAATCGTATTTCAAATGCCTCTAAAGGCAACCACCAGATTCCTCATGCCACTCAAGGCACCTACTTAACCCCCATGTCCCACCTTACATGATTATCTGGTTAAGTATTTCTTAGTTCATTAAGGCCATAACCTCATAAAGACCTCTCACATTAGACTGGCATTTATGGCAGCTGGATTTGCCGGGCGGGTCCGGGCAGTCTTACACCATAAAAGAGTCTAACCTCGTGTCTTTACAACTGTTATGCTTTAGTTTGGGCCTAGGACCTCTCACATTGGGCCGACATTTGTGACTACTGGATTTGTCGGGCGGGTCCGGGCAGGTTTACATCACAAACGGGTCCAACCTCGTGTCCTAAGCATTGATTATTAATAATAATCCACTTTCCCCCAATTTTAATAATTCCCTACTTGAATTATTAATTACTTCCAATTTTTAACAATGTCCATAATTGACTCAATTATGGACATCCATTCATGGTATGCAAAATCTTACAAAATTGCACCCAATTTATTAATTCCTAATATTACCCCTACCCCACGTTTGAACGTTTATTCACAAAATATATGTTAGACTCGAATAGCCTAACTCATAGCATAAAAGAGATTATCATAATAACAACATGTATATGTGACCAAATGAATCATAATAAGGGGTGAAACTTGCATATGTCCAACTTGCATAGATTATACATGTCATGGACCTAAAGGTGTCAACTTGTTCAAAATTCACCTAATATAATCTCAATCAATTTTCATAAACTTACATATGAACATGTGTGAATCAACATCATCTAATTTTTTAACAACATGGTTTTATATGGGTACACCTAACTCAATAGGCAAATTCCCATAATCAAGTTTTATTTAATTATAGTTTCAAGTTTATGGGTACACCTAACCTAATAGGCAAATTCCCATAAACAAGATCCATTTAAATTAAGAAAAAAAAACATAACTTTAAGCATGATCCAACAACATCATGATTTTTCAACATAATATAGCATGATTTATAACATGGCAAAGTATGATAGTATAACATAGCTTGACATGATTCTCAACATAGCACGACATAGCATAAGAGAATTTACAACATAGCATGACATAGCATATATAATTTACATCATACGACAACATAATAACATAATAAGAGATTCACAATATATAGAATTTACAATTACAAATCACATCACTTTCTTGTGATCCATTCATAACTGAGTCAAATTAGTTTGTAATAGTCTTGTGAGAATCATCATACTCACCAACAAAAGAAAAGAATTAGAGAAAGAGAGATCTTTTGATTTGATTTGTGTAGATTTAGTTGTAGATGATTAGGCTTCCTCTTCTTAGTTTGTGACGGCTATGCTGAACTCCATGGCAGCAGCATGACGGTAGCTTCTCTAATTTTACAAATGATTTAGGTCTAGGGTCTACCCACTTATTTATAGATTTTAGAATTCATTTAGGCCATTAGATTTAACCTAGAAATAACCGCAGCCGTTCAGACAAGATGGGGTTTATCTTGTTGACTCAGCAATGAGTCAGAAGTGACTCAGCAAACACTCAGCATATTAATAAACTTCTATTCATGTCATAAATATATATATATTTTCTACAATGTACATATTAGATACATCCCCCTTTACTTATTATTGTTTTTATATACATATTAGATACATCCCCTCTCTCACACACTTATTAATATTTTTATATTCATATTAGATACATCCCCTCTCTTACACACTTATTAATATTTTTATATTCATATTAGATACATCCCCTCTCTTACACACTTATTAATATTTTTATATTCATATTAGATACATCCCCTCTCTTACACACTTATTAATATTTTTATATTCATATTAGATACATCCCCTCTCTTACACACTTATTAATATTTTTATATTCATATTAGATACATCCCCTCTCTTACACACTTATTAATATTTTAGCAACTTTAGTGTTAATAGAAAATTCGGGGTGTTACAGAGAAGGGAAAGAAAAATAGGTCAGACATAAAGTCTGCCGAGTTCCAGTTATTTTTAGTATAAGCATAAGACAAAAAGTATCAGGATAGATAAATGGTACTGGATATGAAAATACAGTCAAATATGAAAGTGAGAAGCAAACGAGATAACACGGTAAGGTAAAGACCAAGTAAGCTTCTCATTCATATCCCAAGAACAAGTTTCTTCACTAATTACTAGAATACCAGGATTATGTTTTACCCTAATTACTATCCATGCACTCGACTCCTTACTACGCAAATATCATGTGCCAGCTATGGCGGTAGGGATATCAGTCCCTTACCCGTCAACTTGTAAGACAGAGATCGATTCACTGGTGTTACAACGTCTTAATTTCCCACATCGGACCCATGCACCCACATTAATCCGCCGGCATGCGCCCGTACCCCCTTTCCAACCTTTGAACCTCTTACAATCAAAATTAGTAAAGTGTGCACTGGCCCTTACCTAGTGTGATGCCCCTTTATGATACCGGCAGGGATATTGACTGATACGGGTTTCACACAGCAAGATTGACATAAGCCACCCCCTAGGCTTGTGCCTCCAAGTAACTAGGATTTTAAGAGTCCCAAAATTGGATATAAATAGCAAGATGTGAGACCGCTTAGCTTATTAATTAACAGGTTTAAACTTAGTAGGTTTAAGTTCATTAATAAGCATGGTTGTAAATGACATTTCCTATAAATATTATTTTGTGTACAACCCCTCCCCCAAAACAGACAAACACCTTCTCAGATGTGTGTATATACACACACACACACATCTGAGCAGGTATTTATATATATATATGTGTGTGTGTGTGTGTGTGTGTGCGTGCGCGTGTGTGTCTATGTATATATTACAGTAACTAGTTTTACTTAATTACATACGATCCACATATTTTCCCCTAACATGTTTTACTTAATATTATGAAGTCCAGTCTATTTAGATTAACACGTTTGCATATTCTTCAGTTTCGTAATTACCCCAAATTTACAGTAAAAGGTTCTCAAGTTATAATATGCCCAATTCTCCTTATTGTCAATACAAGTTATTCCAATTTATCCAAAATTATAGGCAATTCTAACGGAAATGGCCTAAGATCTCGATGGCCTAGGCTCAGCGTAAAATAAAAAGAAAAAGGAGAAAACAGATCCAAACTTAAACTGAATAAATAGGCATAGAAAAGACTGTAAATAAATAAAAGTCAGAAAAAGGGATAAGGAAGAAAGGTGTGTATATGAACATATAATAACTGAATAGATAATTG
Source organism: Allium sativum (assembly GCA_030737875.1). Taxonomy (NCBI): domain Eukaryota; kingdom Viridiplantae; phylum Streptophyta; class Magnoliopsida; order Asparagales; family Amaryllidaceae; genus Allium; species Allium sativum. The sequence continues at coordinate 22,593 of JASFAX010003562.1, forward strand.
ATAGTAAAACAATAGCAATACACATATAAACACTACTACTTTTCAGATCCAATCATTTACTGTTAAAATACTTGTTTAAATAGTAGATCTAAAAATAATTAGAACTCATAGTGATTTGATTAAGGTCCACCAAAATGTCTCTTTACATTTGTTGTTGTATAAAAACTAGAATTATCCCCTTTAATCTATGTTTTGCCAGCACCTCGACATCTTCTTATTTTTATTCAGAAAATAGTTTGGAGGAAGAAGAATGAAGAATGTTTGTATGTAAGGAATTGGTGAGGCTGCTAGCATATTTATATATTAGCTAGGAATATAGGATAATCCCAAACCATTAGATATTAGGTTTATAAATCCAACCGTACACCTCAAGCTGAGTCAACATGTGAATATTGTAAATAAAACAGTCCAGATTCAACTGTAGGAACATGACCTGCATGTAGGTGGGTCAACCCACCTACTACTTTGGTCGACCCGCCTTAGACCTGGGTTGACCCCTATGTCGACCCAGTTGGGGCTGGGTCGCTCACTTACCATTATTTTTCATGTTTAGTTTAATATATATATATATATATATATATATATATATATATATATATATATTATACGGATGAAAGATGATTTACTACAAGCTATTTTTGATATTTTTATATCTGGTAAATTGCCAAAAGCTTCAATCATACTTTCATAACACTAATACCAAAGAATGATAAACATCTGAGATGGCTCATTATAGACCAATCTCTTACTGCAATGTCTACTACAATTTTTTTTAAAGTATTATGTAATACACTAAAGCATTTTCTGCATTTCTAATCAGAAAACCAGAGTGCATTTATTGAAGGTAGGTATATTGGGGATAATATTCTATTAGCTCATGAATTATTAAGAGATTTTAAGAAGAAAGGAGTGCCTTAGATATGTGTCAAAGTTGATTTACAAAAAGCTTAAGATAAAGTAAATAGGGAATTCATATGCTTCATTATGGGAAAAATGAATTTCCCATCACAGTTTGTAAATCTTATCTATGAATGTATGACAACAGCTTATTTTTCAATTATGGTTCAAGGCATTCCTAAAGGATTTATAACTTCAACAAGGGGTAATAGACAAGGGGATCCCTTGTCCCCCTATTTGTTTGCTATAGCTATGCAGTATTTCTCTTTTCTCATGGATGAAGCAACCTAGACAAAACCTTTTCAACCCAGCTCTTCTACTCAACCAATCATATCCCATCTATTATACGCTGATGACTTATGGTATTTGGCAAAGCATCAATGTCAAATGCTATTACTCTAAAGTTGATTTTTCAGAAGTTGGGTAAATATGCAGAGTTGAATGTGAATGCTACAAAGACAATTTTTTTTACAGTTTATCTACTACAAATTCAAGTGATATTATGGACATTTTGGGATTTGATCAAGGAGGATTACCAATAAAGTAGTTTGGAGTGCCTTTATCCTCCAACTACTTACATTATTCAGAATGTAACTCCTTAATTCAAAGGGTGCAGAGCAAAATTCAAGGATGGGAGACAAAACTACTTAGTTTTGCAGGGAGGGCAAAATTAATTATCATAGTTTTAACTCCTATTTATACTGGCTTTTTATTTACCAAATTCCAGAGTATACACCAGATAAATTACAATCTCTTTGTGAAGTTTTTTTTTGGGTGGTTCTTCACATAAAGTAGCTTGGAAATTGCTATTTAAACCTAAAGCTGAAGGAGGTATAGGTTTGAAGAGTTTTTCAGACCTTAAAAAAGCAGCTTGTGTTAAATTGCTTTGGTTTTTTTTTTTTACCAAATTCTACTTTATGGAGTAAATGGATGCATGATAGATATTGCAAAAGGAAACATTTCTGGGCTATGGGAAGGGATAATAATGCATCTTCTACATGGAATTCTTGGCTGCGGCTTAGATCTAATTCAAACCAACTGTTCAATAAAGTTATTGCAAATGGAAATGATACTTACTTGTGGTACATGGATAAACTGTCAATGCTTGGTAGATTTGCTTGTTATGATAGACTCAATTTGATTGGCAATGTAGAAGAGATAGTCAATAATATTATAAGGAATGAAGCCTTAGATCCAGAAATTCACCTTGCAACAAGAAAATTGTTAGAAGAAATTTCATCTATTTCGATTTACCCCAATAAAACAATGACTTCTACGAATGGTGTGAAGGTGGATTCTTTACATTTCATAAAGCATGGGATTTCCCGAGAAATCATAAAGAAACAAATAACATTTTCTCAGCTATTTGGCATTCAAAGAATAGTAAAAGGATGGCCTTCATATCATACCTTGCAATTCTAGGAAGATTGAGCACTAAAGATAGAATTTACCAATTTGGTAATGTTACAAATATGATGTGTCCATTATGCAGCAACCACCCTGAATCCCACATTTGTTTTTCCAATGTGACTATTCAACATTCATCTGGTTATCTATCAAGCAGAAGCTATCTCTGTCGATTAAAACTTATTCAAATCTAAAATAAGAGGCTAAAATTATCCAATCCAGTTTCAAGTCGAAGGATCAAGTTAGAGATTTGGCTTGCGGAGCTTTAACAACTGCAATTTATTTCATTTGGAAAGAAAGGAATATGAGGCTATTCCATGGGAAAAGCACTGATTTTGCTGTGTGTTTATTAAATATAGAAAGAGAAATTTGTTGTTGGTTTGCAATAATGTTTCCAAGACTCTTCGAAATGGGAGAAATGAATCGATACGTGGCAAATGGGAAATTGAATTAACTGATACTAGCTGACGGAAGAGGATGAGTTTGAATTCTAGGCGGCTGAAGGATTTTGGGCCTTGTGCATGGGCTTGTAGTGGACTTTGTTTTTGCTTTGTGTTTTCATTTTAGATCTTATAATTTTTTTCTTGTAATTTTCTGTTTTTGAAGCATGCTTCAGCTTATAAACCAAATTTACAAGTACGCCTTTTCCCTATAAGGTACCCATCTAGGTTAGGGGGGTTATAGGGTTTTGATGAGGCTTATAAAGGGGGTATATTGGTTTTTAGCAATAAAGCGAACCAATTTTCAAAAAAAAAAATATATATTGTTTTTAGTTCAATCTTCTCTAGTTCATAACTTCTTCATATTTAATCCGATTTATGAAAACCAAAAGTCTATCTGAACCATAATTTCGTAACGAACGCAACAGTAAAGTCTATTTTACCTAATTCTGAATATTTCATTAATTAATATTCATTTTACTATCTTCTTTGTATAATTGTTACGTATTAAAATGTAGGGTGTTTACATTAATCCACTCACCTGACTTCTCTTCAATTCCTGAGTCTGATTCAGACCTATTATTTGTGGTTTTCCTAATTGAATCTACTACAGTAATTACCTGGGATTTACAAATCTGAGTCTAACAGAATGAAAAGAATAATATTATATTAAGATCCATGGAATTTACCTCATATGGACGAGAAATCTTGACACCTACAACCTAAATCAACAACCTACATCTTTAAATTTTGAATCAGAAATCCTAGATCTAAAATATAATTTATTTTTGAAGAGTTAGAAGGAGAAAGGAAATAATAAAGCTCTGGCGTCCTCTTAGAAAATATGAGTTGGAAGCTAGGTCATACTTGTTTATTTATAGGTTCCTCGAAGAACCACGTTCGTACGATTTAAAAGGATTAAACCGAAGCCTCTCACACAGCAAAACACACGTCATCCAGGACTGAAATGGGTCGACCCCTACATCATGTGGATTGACCCATGCTTCAGGTGGGTCGTGAAAAGTCAGGTGACTTGTGACTTAGAGCAGAATCTTTTTATATGGAATGCGGAAGTGTATATGATATAATAACTTGTCTAATACAATAATTACGCAAGTAAATACTCAGCAATATAAGATATCACAAATGAGTAAATGTAGTAAGGAAAAGTGACACAAGGAATTTTATATTGGTTCGAACTTCCTATCCTACGTCCCATCCCAAACTCCTTCTGGAATTTTATTATCAACACCCTTTCTTCACCCGGAGGAATAGGTTCACAATACCCTAGAGCATCGACACAGATTTCCAGCCTGAGCACCGACACAGGACTTTAATAAACAATAAGAGTTTGACTTCTGATTGTGTTCTTGAATAACACTGAATAACCAACAACTGAGTACACCCTTCCCATGATCTTATCCTCAAGTATATAACGTGTATGTGAAGAAGTATATTGCTTATTGAATCAAGAGATTGAAATAAATTTGATGATCCAAAAAGCAATTTGAACATTTGAGAGCTTTTTAGAATGCAAGAATGCTTAGAAATGTAGATCAAGAATTAGAATGGAATTAATAAGAATTGGTGATTTGAAAAACAAGTTTGTACTATATTTATAGTGGTTGAAAAGTAGTCAAGGTTCATGAAGAGTTTTATTGAAAAGAGGCAACCATTTCTTTTAGAAATCAAAAGAGAACTCTCCATGAAAGAAACTGACCCTTCAAAAATATGGTTGTTATTTTCGGGTCAGTCGACTGGTATAAAAATCACCAGTCAATTGGTAGAACATATAAATATATATATATGGAAGAAAAATAGACGTTACTGGAAATTTATTCCCTTACCAGTCAACTGGTTGAATATGGACCGGTCGACTGGTCCAGGGTATAAACCCCAGTAATGGCTGTTTTTTAGCCATTCATATATATATATATATATATATATATATATATATATATATATATACACGACTTTCGTGTATATGTGTTATATAAAATGAAGATAAATATACAATCATCTAACACACTAAACATATATATATATATATATATATATATATATGCCAACTTCTCAATTGATCTTCATTTCCGTTGTCGTGAATCAGAAACTTCATGAATCAACAAACTCCCCCTTTTTTGATCGATGACAACCTCTTTCACTCGTAAAGAATTATTTACTTTCTCCTCCTAAATGTATGCTTGCATATATTTATCTCCCCTTGAATAAAAAGCATTTTCTACAACATTTTGTTATAAATAAACTATACACTTACCGTGTTTCCTTCTTTGTAAACAAAATGTTACAATATAGTACATAAGTTTCTCCCCCTTTGTCATCGATTAAAAATAATATGTAACATGTTAAAACAGTAATCGAGCACAGATAAAAGAAGATACAAGAAAAAGGTTACATAACACAGATAGGTTTGGAGTACAAACAACAAACAACATATGAAGTTTTGATGAGACTATTTAGTACAAGCCTCTAGAGTTTTAAAAAAAAGTACGAGAAGGAGATCTCTTAGTACATATCTCATAAGTTCAGTTAGTTCAAAATAAAGGTACATAATCTTACTACCATGACATTCTTAGAAGGCATCAGATTTCATACTTTCTGATAATGTTGGCCTTCCCCCGAATCTGTAGCTTGACTTGAAGAAGCAATCAAACAAGAAATAGCATTCTACATATTTCCTAAAAAAATCTTGGTTTTGTTAATTTTTTTATTCATCTTTTTATCAAGTCTATTAAGTCTAGCTTCCAAAAAGAGTTGATTACATGCAACAACATCAATTGCTTGTATAGTAGTTTGAGATTCATTGGTTAAACGAACATCTTCTGGATTAGCATGAGAAGCACTTGAAGATGGTCGATCCTTCTCCCTGTTCTTCCATTCCTCTAAACTCATAATCCTATAAAACAGAGGTAGTAATTTCATCATTTTTAAATTTTTTCTATCAAGAATTTTTACCTCTAGCTTATTGGATGCCGGTACGGGTATACCGACATTTGCAAAGATTCGCATTAGATATTCTCCATAATAGAAATAGCTTGGAGTTCCGGTAGTAAAAAGAAAGATGTGATCCAAGATGGTTTGCATCCAATTTATCTGAACTTCGTCATAGATTTCATACAATGCTTTCAAAGTCTTTGGATAAACCAAATCAAAAGTTCTGGTATGAGGCAAGATAGTTCAGGTTAATGCACGGTGTAATAATCTTGCATTAGGTCTTAATCCTCTTGTTCAAGATCCATCTGAATCATCCTCAATAAGTTGATGACTTACTTCGTCCCTCACACCAATATCACAATTCAAAGCACCTAATGGAATTCCGTTGGATGAAGAATTCAATATATTAGCTATTCTTTCAACGGTAAGAAAAACCGGCTTGCCACATACTAAGCTCCATGGGCAATTTTCTGAATTTGTAAGAACTAAGTGATCCAAATTCAAGTTTGATAAGAAATTTTTTACCATAACAATATTGATCTTCCTATGATTTTGCTCATAATTCATCAAGAAATCTAGTCTACCTTTTTGTGCTAATCGTTGTAAGCCATATGTTTCAAAATCAGAAAATTTAACAAATACACCTTCGAGAAACTTTAGTTTTCCCATTTTCCTCCATCTTTCTTTTGCAATATCATCCCATAGCCATTTGGTGATATAGGGATCTATGGGTTTATCTTGATATAATGAAGCACTTCCTTTTGATCTCTTGCAAGGAGGAGCCATTAATTTAATGAGATAAGAGATAAAAATCAAGTTTTTACTGAAGGGATATAGAATAAGGTTTTTATTTGAGAGAACTAGGTTGTAGAAATGAAGTAAAAATGAGTTTGAGGGGGTCATAAAGCAACGAATCGGGTAGCAGTTTATTTGCTCCCGAAATTGCTTACCAGTCGACTGGTACAAAATCCATTAGTCGACTGGTGGCTGACAAACTGGTTTTCCAGTTTTTCCTTTTGTATTACATATATATATATATTTGTGTGTGTGTGTGTGTGAGTGTGTGTTTATGTTTTATGTTTTCTATATATAAAATCTATGAACTATAAATTATATACTCTCTTTAATTATAAGATTGGAGAAACATATATATATATATATATATATACATATATATGTATGTATAATATATATGTATATTGTTATAAAAAGAGATATATCTTTATTATAGAAAAAGGAAATACAAAGATTGTTCATTGCATTATTTGTCAATGCAATATTTATTTTATTAAAGCACAAAAATACGTAACACGAAAATCATATTAATCTGAATCGGAAGAAGTTGATTTTTTAGGAGCTTCCGGTTTAGTTCCCTCGTTATCCTTATAGGTTTTGTCCCATCAATTGGGACTATAACTTGGTGTCATGGGAGTGTTCTTCCATGGACTCCAGGAAGTAGAACGTCTGTCTGAAGTTGAGGCCCATGGATGACGTCTTGGTTCATTAACAATTGATCTTCCACAAGTTCGTATTGCAATTTGTTCAAGAAAACTCAATTTTCGTGAAGTAGCTTTTTGTTCATAGTATATTTCCCGTCGCAGTTCAAGTCGATAATGATGAATTTCGTCTTTCTTATAACATGTAGATGGTGAAACCGAAAGCTTATTGTTATTCCTCTTCACATGTGAAGTGTATCCAGTGTGATAATCTTGCCATTTATATTCCGGATTTGTACTTAGAGTAGGAGATAATAAAATATCAGTTGATTCAGATGAGTTTTTCTTCGATGATTTTACTAGAGTTGATTTTGTTGGAGTTGATGGTGATGATTTTGAGGGAGTTGATTTCTTTGACATATTTTTTTAAGCTTTTGTTTTTGGAATAGTGATTTCTTTTGTTTTGTAAAAAGGAAAAGGCTTCTTTAGACATATATAAAGGAGAAAGAGAAAAAAAATTAGCGGGTGAAATAAGGGAACGAGTGGCGAATCGATTTGAGACCACTAATTTGAAAAAGGTTTGTCAGTTAATTATAGAATTATCTATAAATAGTTTTAATACTAATATTGTGAAGTAATATAAGTTGAATGTGAGAAATTGTGTAGCTCATTTGGTAACTTAGATTAGCTAGAGAACGAAAGTACTTGGGTTCAAAACCTTATGAGTACACAATATTTTATTTTTGAATTCTTTATCTAGACTATATAGTTTAAATTTGTCTTATGAGACTTTTAGCGAAAAATAACAAATATTTTTTTAGAAGAATTTTAACTAAACTATATAAAAGAAGTGAGAAACAAATAGATACCTTAATTACTCAATGACTTTTTCAGATGTTATGTCCTCGTCTCCTGTCATGAACAATCACCATTGAGCATCTATTTTCCTCTATTTTTGAGTGGGACATGCAAAAAATATATAGAAGACGTTGGTACCCACTTCCTCCGTCAGGGTCCTAAGAGTTAGGTCTTAGGTAACCAAACCCATGAGGGTTCAGTGTCCATTTTAAAAAAATAATTAATATTATTATGCACAATTTCTAAGAAAATTTTAATATACTTATTCCTAATTAATCGAATGATTATTTGTTTTCGAAACCCATATATTAATATTTTTAGAAAAAAAATTCTTTGAAACAAAATCTTGTTTCTAGGAATAACAGTTTTGCTAGATTTAGAATTTTTCTTAGCACTGACTTTTTGTACATATCCTAATCCTTTTTTGCTAGAAAAAGGTTGAGAATTTTCTAAAATTCAAGATAAATTTTCTCTACCTTTGTTGACATTATTAACATTTTTAGAAATATCCTCTAATTTTAGCTTAAGACTAGAATTAGTTATTCGATAATGTTAATCTCGGTATTTAAATCATTATTTTCATAAACAAGCAGATTGTTCTTTTCTTTTTGAGTTTCAATTTCTTGACTCATTATGGAAAGTTGAGATTTAACATTGGTTAGAGATTCTTGAAGATTTCTAATTTCATCTCTAAAATCTCCTTTTCATCTTTTAATATGTCGCTCTCAAATTCTACTTTTTTATCTTCATTTGCTTGTTTAAACTTTCTTTTATAATTATTTCTAGATTCTAGAATTTCCGTACTAATTTCAACCATTTCTTCGTAAGTAAAATCACTAACCTTGATCTCTTTGGCCATGAAGCATACATTAGCTTGTTCATTGTCGTTATCACTATCACTTTTCGAAGAAAAGTATCTGAATTATCCTATGTGACCGAGAAAGCTCTTTTAGATTTCTCCTTCTTGTTGTGATTTTTCCTTAGTTTTGGACAATTTTTTTGAAAATGTCCGGTTTTGTGGAAGTTAAAGCACTAAACCAAGGATGGATCAATCTTATTTTCCTTCGTAGAATTCTTCTTTGCATTCTTAATCTGTCCCTTCTTATATTTCAGAAATTTTCTGAAATTTTTGGCAATATATGTTATATCCTCTTCATCAGAATCCGATTCATCTTTCTCAACACGGAAAGCTAGATTTTTCTTATATTGAGCATGAATCTTTTTAGCCTGCAAATTGACTTCATATGACATAAGATTATCATTCAACTCTTCGGGTTTCATGGTTTAAAGATCGTTAGCTTCTTCGATAACTAAAACTTTTCTTTTCCATTCGTCCGTCAAAGAGTTTAAAATCTTTGATACTATATCAAAATCAGTATATTTTTCACCTAAGCCCAATAACGAATGATAAATATTTTGAAATCGTGAATAGATATCAGTAATAGACTCATTCTCTTTCACTCTAAAATTCTGAAATTGATTTTTAAGCATGGATATCTTGCTTTGTTTAACCTTCCTAGTTCCTTCGTGAGTTACTTTGAGTGTTCGGCAAATTTCATATGCAGTATTGCACAAACAAATTTAGTTAAACTCGTTTCTATCCAAGACACAATACAACATATTCATGGTTTTAGGATTAGCGGCAGCCTCTTCCTTTTCTTTATTTGACCATTCAGTATAAGATGTAGTAGGTTGTGTATATTCTTTTTGTGTGATATTCCAAGCATCAAAACCATTAGCTTGCATATGTATTCTAATACGTGTAACCCAATAACTATAATTCATGCCATTGAAAAAGAGTGGTCGTGAAGTAGATTGGCCTTATGTGAAGCCAGTGTTTGTGCTAGTATTAGTGTTATTTTCCATATTAAACAAGTATCAAATTACAGTTGTAAGGTCAAATGATGTCCTACTTTGGTACCAAATGAAAAGTCAGGTAACTTGTGACATTGAGTAGGATCTTTCTATATGGATTATGCAGAAGTGAATATGATATAATAACGTGTCTAATACAATAGTTATGCAGGTAAATATTCAATAATATAAGATATCACAAATAAGTAAATGAAGTAAGAAAAGTGACACCAGGAATTTTATACTGGTTCAGACTTCCCATCCTATGTCCAGTCCCAGACACCTGTAATTCTACTGTCAACACCCTCTCTTCATCCAGAGGAACAGGTTCATAATATACCCAAGCACCAACGCAGATTTCCCGCCTGAGCACCGACACAGGACTATAACAAACAATAATAGTTTGACTTTTGATTGTGTTCTTGAACAACACTGAATAGCCTATAATTTAGTACACCCTTCCTATAATCTTATCCTCAAGTATATAACATGTATGTGAAGATTGAAGGAAGTATATTGCTTATTGAATCAAAAGATTTGAAATAAATTCGATGATTCAAAAAGCAATCTGAATATTTGAGAGCTTTTTAGAATGCAAGAGTGCTTAGAAATGTAGATCAAAAATTAGAATAGAATCAGTAAGAATCGGTGATTTGAAAAACAAGTTTGTACTATATATATAGTGGTTGAAAAGTAGTCAAGGGTCATGAAGAGTTTTACTGAAAAGAGGCAACCATTTCTTTTAGAAATCAAAAGAGAACTCTTCATGAAAGAAAGTGACCCTTTAGAAATATGGTTGTTATTACCAGGTCAGTCGACTGGTGTACAAAACATCAGTCAACTGGTAGAAAATATAAATCATATATATGTTTAAAAATGGCAGAAAAATAGTCGTTACTAGAAATTATTCCCTTACCAGTCGATTGGTTGAATATGGACCAACCGTATAAACCCCAGTAATGGTTGTTTTTCAGTCATGCATATATATATATATACACACACACACACACACACACTAACCTCTAATTTGATCTTCATTTTTGTTGTCGTGAACCAAAATCTTCATGAATCGACAGGTCGTCCCCTGGGTTAACCTAACTTAGAAGTGTCGATCCCTGGGTCGACCCACTTCAGGCATGAGTCGACCCATATATACTACTTTAAAATCGTATATTCAGGTTCTATTTCCACATGATTTTTTTGTATTTAAGCGTTTATTAATGTTATATTCTTAATCCTTTTCATATTATTTCCTTCTTTTAATGCACATTCAGATTTTGAATGCGTAATCAATATGTGCATTAATAATTCTTCCATTTTAAAATTCTTGTGCATTTATTCCTTTTAATTCTATGAACATTAGTTTAACATTTATTTTTGTTCTCGATTTCATTCGGTTCTTTACCATTTTTAACACGTGTTTAATTCTCATTTCAAATGTGCACTATTAATATGCACATATCTAAATTAAATTGAAATGATACTTAATTAGTGTCATTTAAATTTCCCTTTATTTCGTGGTTTTATACCATTTATGACACGTGTCTAGTTTGCGCGTTACTTTTGTAGCTTACGTCTAAATATATTTATATACTTATACTGTGTTCACATGTATGTCCACACTCCAAGATCAATTATATGTTTTTAAATTTTGATGTTAAATAAATAATTCTACATTTAATGTCCTTTATGACATGCATTGTCAATTTAAAGGAAATATTATCATTTCAACAATAATTACTTTTTATCACAAGCATTTATTTTTCTATTCTATTAAATGGTTAAGTTTGTTAATATGTTAACGTCAACAACCTTCTGTTGCTTTCAAATTCAAAATGCGCATTGTTTATAAAATCAATATGTGCAAATATTTCTGATTATTTTATAACGTATCATTTATTAACTTCCATTATTTCTTCCATTTCTTTTTATTTAATTCTACTTATACCATTGTACGTTATATTTGCATAATGACAAATCTTTATTTATTGTTTATTTTATAACATGTGTTTGTTTCAAATTTCAAACAAATATTATTAATATAATTATTTTGATAATTTTGTTATTAAACTTGCGGGGTGTTACATATTAGTTGTATAGATTAAAATCCATTACAGTTATATAGCGAAACTAGCTTTTATATTAAATCACTAATGATATCTACGGTTTAATTTTGAGAAGGTTGAATATATATATAAATTAAATATAATTAAAATAAGCTCGTCGAGCAGCTGTAGTTCGTAATTTTATGATTTGAACTTTGAATGAGTGTATATGATACAATATAAGTCAACATTCTTTGAAACAAGAATCTTTCAATTCTATTGGATTATAGTTTTCTAATGGAAGAGAAAAATTAAGATTTCTTCTAATAGATTTTGGATTATGTCAAAATCAAATTTCTAGAAAAGTCGCGATGTGATAGCTTTTGAACTAACGTGCATTTAATAAAATGGAAGAATTTTCAGAAGATAAAATATGAATTTTCAGAAGATAAAATATGAATTTTCATAAATAAAATATATTGGGTGGTTATATTGACTTGTGGTTAATTTGGATATGATATGGTTATGTGTTGTTTGCTTATGATTATATGTAATATTATATTAAATTTGTGTTGTTTGAGATCATTACATCAACCTTGATGATACATAGAATTACATAAATCGATACTCATAGTATAATATATTACAAATAGCGATGACCCAGTCTTCTTAGAGGAGATCCAAGTAGGAGGAGGAGATCGCCATGCTCCGTCAACAGATGGCTGAGATGTAGGATTAGAGGAAGAGTGGATTGACTGCCATGCTCGATGAGATGATCGCTACATTTTTATCCGAGCATGAGAGGATGCCTGAGGATGAGGCTATGTCGGGTGATGAGAATGATGAGGATGATGATGAAGAGGAGCAGGTACTTGTCTTTTTTTATTTTCTTTGTAGTTTTTGTAAATATAAACATGTGATGGTTATGGATATGGTTTGTTTTTTATGGTTTATCGATATGATATTGTTGAAATGGTTTGTTATAATGGTTGTGGATACGAAGGTTTGTTATGGAATGTTTAATGTGTTTATGGGTTATTAGTTTGTTTGTGGTAAATGAGTTCGTCTATAGTATATATCTTGGTTCATGTTATGAATTTGAGTATATATAACATGTTGGGTTATGGAATTGATTGTATATGAGTTGTGGAATGAATAGATATGTGTATGTGTGGCTTGAGGGAAATATAGTGCTTGAAAACAGCAAAAAAGCTTAGAATAAGATGTCTGGTAATAGATTTCCAGTCACATAGAGTTACGGTTGACGATGGTTTGCTACAACATGTAGTCCTAGGTTAACTACAGTTAGCGATGGCTTGATACAGAAGTTTTGTAACGATTGGCGATGACTTGTAACGCATACAAGATGGCCCACAAATAAGCTACGTGGCCAGATTAGTTGTCGCCAACCATATCTAGTTTCATGCCGGAGTCATCGCCAGACATGACGCTTTTTTGTTAGTGTCAGGTTATATAGCAATGACTTTTAGCTATGGTTGGTGACGGTTTGTTACAGTTGTCGACGGTTGAAAGTCATCGTTCTTGTAGTGCTAAAGCTTGTTTATACTGTTAATTTCCTATACTGGTTGCAAGAACATTACATTCCATTAAATATAATAAAGAAATAGAGAAAATGTGTGAAAATTTAATTTAAAGAGGAAAATATCAAGAGATCTCTTTGAATACAATATGCAAGTCGAAAATGCCAAAGGATTAAGATTAAGAAACATCGTAAATTCGAGTAAGTTTGCAATCTTAAATTGTTTTTGAAATTTTTGGAAAGCAAACTACTATGGGCCAAGTGAGTGAAGGAAACGTATATCAAAATAAATCTATTTAAGATTTTCATGCACATGAAAAATATTTTAAATAACAAAGAATAGTAATTAAACTAATTGAAAGAATATTCAATGAACAAAAGCATATTAGTCTTTGGATTGGTCCATGGTTCATTGGGAATACCTATATCAGTCTTTTATGATGAAATAAACTCTAATGATCTTAAAATATGAACAATCGTGTAGAATTCAAAATCATAATTGGATGCAGTCAGAATTTAGTTTTTCAAAAGAAATATTCAAAACAATAATTTGAAAAATCACAACAGATTCAGATTTTCAAAATGATTAATGAGGTTGGAAACTAAATTCAAAAGACAATTATTTTTTTGTAAACGCTACTGGGAGTTAATTAAAGGTTCAAAAGTTTAAACACACTATGTATAATGCAACTTCGAAACTAGTAAAACTGAAACATCTATGGTAGATAGTCAGTCGTGTTATAGATGGACATAAGCAAACATGGCCGAACATATATTTTCATTAAAAGCGCAAAAAAAAAAAAAAAAAAAAAAAAAACCAAAGGGCCCATCCGGGTTCGAACCGGAGACCTGCTGATCTGCAGTCAGCTGCTCTACCACTGAGCTATAGACCCATTGCTCAGTTTATGAAATATGAGCTTGTAACCATAGAAACAAAAAAAAAACTTAAGCTTCCCCACTTCTATGTAGTAACGCATGTGCTAAAATCACTGCTGATAATTAGTTAACCCAAAAACTAACATCGATTTAACATGACTTATTTTACAAGTAAAGCACTTTGGATCATACCAATGGTAACATATTTTTTCAAACAAGAATTATGTTTGCTACTATGTAAAAGCAAGCATATAAAATTAGGACTCTTAACGGATATTTTTGGATGCGGATAGTGGCATGTTAGCATCCGCATTTGAAATTATTTTCAGATATGGACGGATAACGGATAATTATCCGATCTGTCAAAAGTCGATAAATCAATGAACATAAATGAACCTTTTAGCTTAATATTAGGCTTTTTCAACCCAGTTGATTATCAAAATGCTAATAATAAATAAATATGATGATAACATATATTTTTGAACAATTAACATGCGTTTAGTAGACTTTCAACTTTACAAAATAATAAACTAGTATAGTTAATTATGTTAAAATGCACATAGTTTAAGCGATAATCATGAAAAAAAGTGGACGGATAATTTTCAAATATAGATGGGTCTATATCCGCATCCGCATCCATTTTTCCGTATATCAGATATTTATTCGCTTTTCGGATGCGGATGAATTTCAAATTTTTCGGGTATTCATGGGCAGACGCACGTATTCTGAAAATCAGCAACGGTTATCGAAGTTGTTGAGAATCCTACTCTAGGTGAAATACTTTCGAAAAGTAATGGCTAAGGGAATCGAGCACGTTTATTAATAAATAAAATGTGTTATGACTACACAACTAATCGGAAGTAGAAATACAAACTTTGGCAAAAGACGTTTGAACCTAATTTATAGCTAGTTTAATCACAAAAAATTTCATTAACATTCAATCTATCTGATGTTTATTTATTTTCAATCAAATACGAGTTTTGGATTGGGATTAATCATATATTGACTATTATTTCAATAAATTTACCAATTAGAGCCGCTAAACAACAACAAATTTACTTATTATGAAGCGTATTGTTAATGTGTGTTGTTACTGCTATCGTTACTGATGTCGAAGTTATGTATGATATCATATCATCCAATGACGAAAGTACGAAGATGAATCGGTATCGAAGTAATACAACATCATTTCTCATCGACAATGGTTACTATGCATTGGCGCATCTCGGCAAGGAACCAATAAGACTGAACATCACTGATACTGAAATATATCAGTGTTATAAGGGCATGATATATGTTGCATATCATTGATGCCTTGTACTCGCTATATAGCAACTTCAATAAAATGATATCCCGAGTTGGTGTCACCAAGTCCATATGTTGTCGATACTTCTGCAATGAAATTGTTCCTTTCAACACCAACCTTTATTGATATTTTGCTCCTAGTTAATGTCATACCTTAGCTATGACGTATTCCATCATTATGTCACTTTGCTCATGAAGCCGAAAGAATTAGTATTGCATATCGTCGTACCACCTCTTGTTGTTGAGACAAGTCCCACATTGGGGAATTTGTAAAATGGATCCTGTATAACTATAATGAGTTCACCCTTCACATTGCCAATTGGTTTTGTGATAATCTGGGGTTCTCTAACATGGTATCAGAGCGGGTTTAATTCGTGTGAATCTACCACACTTGTCCCCGTCACCCAATAAGATCTCCACGTGTTAGGCTCATGATATGCCACACGTGCGGGGGCGTGTTGAGACAAGTCCCACATTGGGGAATTTGTAAAATGAATCCTGTATAACTATAATGAGTTCACCATTCACATTGCCAATTGGTTTTGTGATAATCTGGGGTTCTCTAACACTTGTCAATGACGCGCCTCCATTGATGTCATTTATCTCTGCCATCTTTCGTTAGTGCTATTTTTTTGTCTGTGGCACCCCATGATAAAGCTTTACTTCTTGAAAATGGACAATCATTGATGTCGCATCATGGTGATATCATCTTTCTTTAACCCTCTAAAGGTACTGAAGTGAAAGTGAACTATAGGACTATGATAACTCATATATGACATGTAATAAGCTAATGCATATGTGTGTGTATACATTACGATGCACATAGTAGTAAGTATAGAGCAAGCAAGAATGATCACACTAAGGTTTTTATACTGGTTCAGTCCTCCCATCCTACGTTCAGCTTTAAGGTTGTCTCGCGACCTTTTACGATTAAAACCATCATTTCATCCGGAGAAATACGCTTATATAAGCTTTCCTTCTTGACAAACTAGTGTTCAATCAACATATATTTTGACCGTTGCTAAAATTAAAATTCTTTCTATAATCTCCTTTGAAAGTATTTCGTAAGAATGCACAGATTTATAGAAAGAAGTTTTATAGTGATGACATATATATGAATATGAATATGAGAGAAATCGAGTGCTCATCTGCTTTTCAGAGAGTATATGAACATAAATAGCAAGAATGAAATTCCATAATCAATTTTCAATAAATCAACTCACATATATAGTTAATCAATGGTTATGATTCTTTAAATTATTCTATTCGATCATAGGTTGCCACTATTGGCAAGGGTATACAAAAGAGAAGGAAAAAAAATTAAGTTTACTTTAATGGTTTGAAGTTATTCATATGTTAGTTGTCTGATATACAAGTCAGACGACTGACTTTGGTCTGAGAAAAATCTTGGAACTTGAGTCAAATGTCGGACTTGAAATTTAGACATATTATTTAGCTTAGAATAGTTTCTCGCAAATTAAATCAGGCATTTGACCATTGTTCAATCGTATAACGCATGTATATATACATTTGTACGTTATGCGACAGAGATCTGATTTGTATGGTTATATGTTTGACATAGTATGTAAGTAATAATTTATTTACTTTGTTTATTTATGTGGGTGTGCATGTGAGTTTTTTCGTGATATCTTACAAGATATCCTAGGCACGATAAACTCGAATAAACCATTCTTACATCGATTTCTAGAGTATTCTATGTGTTCCTCTCTTGATGGAATGATTTCATAGATAAAGCTCGATCTTCGTGTCTTTTGTACTAGTAAACGATTAGATAACTTGGTAACTATGATTATATAATTGTTGTCATCGAGTCGTGGGGTCCTAACAATGACCTTCCTTTTGAGGATGACACTTATACAATCTTATTAGAACACACAATATATTATATGTACGCAATGTAACATATGATTTGAATACTCCCCCATGTATATGCTCTCTTTTGCATGTTCTTTTCCAGACTTTCTCTTCCTTTATCATTATCAAAAAGAATATAAGCAACTCTGAAAAGAAATTATAACAACCTGAATTCCACAGACCGATTTTTTTTTCAAAAAAATTCTAATCTGTCAAAACTCAAATTGACTTGTCTGGTATCCTGCAGAAAAGACAAAGATATAAAATATATCAGAGCTCAGAAAACATCTCACAGTGGAATGGAATAAATTACAATACAATCAAATATAGCCTTACCAATGGTAATAACACTACTTAACCAGTATCCAAAGCTGCCGTATCTGTGCCACAAACCTAACCTACAAATGTATTATGAGGAGAGGGTCAGAACACAAGTTTTGGTAACTGGACTAAATTACACGATTTGAAATAAGCCTACATATACCATTCAGTTATGTTACTTATTTATTAGGTGGTTTGAATTAATAGCACTCAAGGTTTTACACGCACGTCGTACCTATCTACCTCCTAGTAAATTAACCTAATATAGTATGTACATAGCTACCCCCAATATCAAGGTACTTCCCATGGTACCCTTCTCGCACAGTCTTCATCGTCACAACATGTAAGCGTATTCAAATCTCATCCTATGCCGGAGCAACGTATGGATCTCTATAAAACTACGCCAGATATGTAACTCTAACCCTATGTCAGGGTGACGTATGAATCTCCACAGAACTACGCCATGTTTCACACAGAACTACCATCGCTATGCTACGTAAGCGTACAGACCTGCCATATCTGAAACTTATCGACCAAGCTCGATCTTAACATAGAGCAATGCCCTAGCGTCTACGATACACCACCCGGTGCGGTGTGCATGTGTCCTCACACCTATGAACCGTCTACCCCAAGTTCCGTAATAGGGCTGCATCTGAATGCCTGGAACTCGGCCGGGAGCTTTTCCATATCCGTACAGGTCTGCTAAAAAGGCCTAATGTACATGTATCTAAACTATGGTCTACATTTCTACAGTGGTTATGGTCCCACCTTGACCCCTCCCTCAACTAGTGAAAGACTACATCAAGAGCTAAGTGACTTGCCCCAAGCAAACAGTCTACATCCAAATTGGTGCGTCCCGCAATCAAAGTCTCGATAGTGAAAGATCGATGGTCTGTATGTTTAGCTATTGTCTTTCTGCATCACACCGACTGTCGATGACTGATACTCGACGATTACTATTCTTTATTTGGTCATGACCAGCCTCTTTGTAGGCAAATCGTCGAATCACCCCAATGCACCCAACAACCTTTTGACTGTCAAACTATTGTTGCAGTTAAGGTATACCCACTGGATGGTTTCGCGTAGACCCGACCTCCACGAGTACAACCTGTGTTACGACCGCACAGAGGACCACCACGGAGTACCCCAATATGTCTTTCGGAAGCTGCATGCTTCCTTCTAGTCCCACAAAGCCAGTAAGCATAATATCAGCAGAATAATCAGATGGACGTGCTCCTCTCGTGCCTCTAGACACCACGATGATCTACCTCATTGGGTTCTTCACCTTTAGACGTACGGTCTGGTCCAAGCGCATCATGCTAATGTGTTATTAGACCCTATGTCTAAACCTTTAATTACGCACTTGTTCTACCTCATTTGATTTCCAGTTAACTTGGTTATTTCCAATCATATTAACTTCTTATTCAAGTTACCAAGTTCTCCGAGCCCCTTATATATATAAGGAATGGACCCCTCTTGCTAAATAATTTCTGTTATATAACTTAACCCATTTAAGTTCATTAATAAGACCCTAACATGTTATTTTCTAGATTGTAACCTACAATCTTCTTACATGATTTCCCTGTCATTCGTCGTCCAATTTCATGTTACAATAGCATGTTTGTCATTAAGTAAATCCTATCACAATCATCAGGTTTCCATTTAACATATTACTTAATTTATAATTATATATAACTTATTTCATTCCATAAGTCTTTTTACT
>JASFAX010003563.1:0-42116 GCA_030737875.1 Allium sativum
AGTACGAACTGAGACTAACAGAACCTCCTATCGGGTTTTGAACTTTAATTGGTACTTTAAACCTTCTTTGTTTCAATTTTAACTTGTGAACAATGTTACCAGAAATGAAGCTACGTGATGCACCAGTATCAAAAAGTATAGAAACAGGGATATTTTTAATGGTAAGGGTACCTCCCAAGACGTCAGGTTTACCTGATCCATCGGTGATAGCTGGCGGGGTCTCCCCGTCATACACATGAGCCACTTGTGCATTCTGCTTCAGAGGACGGTTCCTACTGTAGTGCCCTTTCTTATGGCAGCTGTAGCACTTGGCTGAGTCTGGATTTGCCTTTGGTTTCCTCGGGGCTTTGCACACATTAGAAAAATGACCTGGCTTCCCGCAGTTGTAGCAATTCCCTTTCGGTATCTTTCCAAGTTTCTGAGTAGCGGCCGCTGTAATGCTAGACTCTGGATGATCTGCTGAAGCTTTGCGCTTATTTCCAGCTTGGCTTTTAGCGCGGTCTTGGTTGGCGTGTTTTTCATCCATATCTTCATAATTGCAAGCCATTTCTACCAATTCTGAGAAGGAGAGTTTGATGTTGCTCATGGCTCTGTCATGGTACATGCGCTTTAGCCCAAATATAAATCTCTTGTTCTTTGCTTTGTTAGTCATAATAAGCTCTGGGGCGTAGCGCGACAACTGGGTGAATTTATTGAGGTAATCCTGGATAGAGAGATCTCCCTGCTGGAGATTAGCAAACTGCTCTCGCATCCTCTCTAAGGCCTGTTCAGGTACAAACTTCTCGTTGAACATGGTTTTGAATTGCTCCCAGGTTCTGACAGTACCTGCTGCATCC
This sequence comes from Allium sativum, assembly GCA_030737875.1. Classification (NCBI taxonomy): domain Eukaryota; kingdom Viridiplantae; phylum Streptophyta; class Magnoliopsida; order Asparagales; family Amaryllidaceae; genus Allium; species Allium sativum. Next base: position 837 of record JASFAX010003563.1, read on the forward strand.
TCTGAGGTGATGGTATCCCACCACAACTCTGCTTCCTCCTGTATGAGCCAAATACCTAGTCGTGCTTTGTTGTTGGTTCCCAAACCCATGCCTTCGAAGATCTTTTCACAGGTCTTCAACCAAGCAATAGCCTCTGTCACTGTACCAAGGCCAGAAAAGGGTTTTCCCCCTAGGTTCCTATACCTCTTCGCTACTCTGTCTAGCTCAAAGTCCTGGGGTGCTGGTGGCTGAATAATAGGGCCCTCCTCAACTACGGGGATATTCCCCTGTCCTCCTGCTACTCCTGCTCGACCTCCACGGCCTCCTCTAGCTGCTGCTGCTCACGTAGCCATCAGAAAGAGTACTGTATAAGCAAGAAAAGAGTCAAGTTCACAGATTTGATAATTTTCATATATGATAAAGCAGGGGAACATAAGGGAAGGTAATGATGTACTAATCAAATTGTTTTGCTAATCTGCTTAGCTCATTCTAGGACATTGCTAACCCTATCTATAATGAGCTACTTGCCTTAGAACCCTACTGATTCTATTCTGACGAGGCGTTTAGTGTGTTAGATCCCGGAACTAAGGTTAACCAAAGCTCTGATACCAACTGTGACGATCCCAAAATCCGAGGGGCGGTATTAAGGATAATCATTGGAATATAACACATCAATCATCATAGCAGAGTACAGATAATAGCAAGAACAATAAATAGAATAATTTTTCATGGGTATGACAGCGGAATCACAACATGTAACAACATCAGAATAGCACAGCATAGGATATAACTTAGTAAATAGAAGGGAAGTGATCAGTCATCATCGCCAGAGGCGGAATACATACATGCAGTGAGACATAATAAGGGTATCAGTCTACATCACCGAAGGCGGTACATATACATACGAGAATAAATACTGAAAGTAAAGCAGTTTGCATCGCCTGTGGCGAAATCATAATATAAGTACAATAATGGCGGAAAATGTCAAAGTCATCTCTGTGAAGTTAGCCTCGCCATGAGCCAAAATGCACTCTATGCAACAGTGCAGAGCCAAAACCAACCTGTCACCTGTGAACTAGGCTGCCCGTGCGAAAATAAGGGCACCCGCGTTTGCAAAGTGAAACAAACAACGAGTCAGTCATGGGGACTGGTATGAGGAATCTATTTAATAGTTTAAACAACAGTAATAAGCAAATCATAGGACCACGCCACTTTCACGGAATGGGTTTACTCCAGTGATTGCTGGTGCATTTAAAACAAGGTAAATTCTTTAAAACAACGCAATGCTTTTAAAAAGAATGAAGCCATTATAAGACTCAAGTCCCATCACACAATGCAACGCAAGCCGGAGGATAGAGTTTTACCTTATAATGGTCAAATATGCTTGATACGTATAAAGCAAAATCATTTGATATTATTACTAGTGCATATATGTTTCAAAAGCGAATAGCATCATAAATATCAATCATAGACGGCATAGCTACCATATACTATGTCGCCATACTAGTTCTACAATCGAGTCCGTTATTTCGTATTGGAAATTGGATTTCCGTCATGAGTCGAGGCAAGGGGCAAGCCCCTTTCAACTTCGAGACATTCTAGCAAATGCCTCGGGACTACACACTCTGGGTAACCCTGGATCTTCAGGGCCGGTCCTTTCTTACGTTTGAGGATTAGTTATTCCTGAACACACGTTTCCCGGTCCTTACAGACCTAAAATCGAGGCGCCTCGCATTCCAACAACCACATAGGTGAAAAATAGATATAAATGTCAGGGCTGGTAGGTCACTGACACCACCATAGCTAGAAAGAAACGTCGTGCTCTCCCTGCAGTCTGTATCCCGTTTTTAACTCATACCGGGGTGTGAGGCTCGCGAATCCACGCTATACACAAAGCCAGGCCACGTAGACCGTGCTTTGATCATCATCCACAAGACTTTGCTTTGCAACAGAAGCCTTGATCACAACATCTTGGCATGCCACATAGGCAATCCACTCCATACGATTGATTTTTATCGATATATAACCTCTGAGCTCGTATGTCTCAGAGAAGGGCGTTAAGCAAAAGAATAAATTCTCCGCCGCCAAACAGATATATATTTAACAGAGATCAATCAGTATAGAACAAAATCCAATGTCAGACACACAGTCCATTTACAAGTCCGTTCTGGGTCTGAACGAAACCAGAGGCATCTAATTCCTCGTATATCCGTACAATCAACACATACGTTCGGACGGCTACTACTTTTGTTCCTTCACGGTAGCTACTTCAGTTAGGAACCTCAGCAGCGCCCATCCACGTAATTAGAATTCAAATCAATTCTTTCTATGGTTATATTATTCGACATCCATATTTCAGTTCTTTAGTGTTATTTTCGTGTCAAACACATACAACCACCAAATATCAAACAGATCAAGACAAATTAGTTTATTTCCAATCTATGTTGCTTATAATATTTTATAACGATTATTCGCCATTTTTATTTATTTAAAAATGGCCATGTTTAATTAAACGACGTTTCAGGTCGTGTCGTGGCACTGGCGCTGTTTTTCCCCTAATTTGTTTTACAAATATCGGAAACTCTAACCATTGGATTTCTACAAAGTCTATATCAGTGGGAAGATATGCCCAAAGCGAACCCAACGGTTCCAGTTTCGTGAAAATCCAACGGTCGGATCTTCCACACTAGTCGTTTGAAGTTACGGTTTCAAAATTCGAACTGCAGCGTTGTTATTCGATTTAATTTAATTATATTTATATATAAATATAAACGATTCTAGCGCTATTTTTCTTCAGATTTGAATTAAACATTCCGGACAATCCAACCGTTGGATTTTTACAAGGTTGGTGCCGTTGGGAAGATATTTCCAAGGCGAACCCAGCGGTTGCGGTTTCGGGAAAATCCGATGGTCGGATTTCTCGTAATAATCGTTTCAAATTACGATTCCGAAACACGAACTGCACGGCTTCGATTCCTTTTAATTATATTTATATTTATATATATAAATACAGTTCATTCTATAATTCCCACCATAGTTCATTCTGTATTTTCAACTTCGTTTTCCCTTCAAATATTTCACTAACGCCTTAATATTTCGAAAAATTTCGCCATAACCTCCTTTGTAAGGGGAGGGGTTTGGAAATTTATTGGGCCGTGTTAGGTACCCAATAAATCCTAAAAAGCATCCACATATTTATAGTGATATATTCTGGTGTTTACGGGGGAGCATGTATAGATAATCACTCCAGAGAATAAATTCTCGTCACCCCGTTTCCGTGTGGAAATAAATAGTCCATGTGCCGTATCTAATAACTAGAGAGACGTGATTATTGTCAACTCCAGACCCGTGTGGGGTTTTTATTAATCTGGCAATTTATTGTTATATTTTATATAGTCCATATCAGTCATCGGTTCAACCTGTAATATATAATCATTGCCACACAAGCCTCTCGCTCGTATGGTAAATCTTCCACCTCGTCACACAAGCTCCAATTGCTTATGTGGAATATGATGAAGTATGCCTATCGTCAAGAAGTATGCCATGTGGTGTAGTTCAAAATTAATTGTTACTATCCTATGGTGACGTTTATTATTTCACACAGAATAACCAGCACTCCGCATCCAATGGCATTCACAGGAGTTGATATAAAAATAAAATTGCGCAACCAACTCATCAAGGCTTACCTATTTGTCGGGCACGCAAATAATTTCTTTACTCTACAGCTAATCCATTTTTCCTATTCAACACATGTATATATATGCAGAACAAAGCTAATAATAATATTTCTAGCAACTATTATTTATTTCAACACGTGTGTATTTTTATCAAAGCGTATATATGATAAAAGAAATATTTTTATCTTCAAAAATATTTATTCAACACGTGAATGTTTTTAACACTTCATATTCACAATAAAGATGTAGATTTTATTGTCTATTCATTTCATTTTAAAATATGATAACTTTCAACACATGAATTTCAACTCGACGAACGAATCTCAATTCAACACATGAATGCTTTCTATAGTTTGTATATATATAAAAATGTGATTTTTATCGCTAAAACTATTAGTTTAAATTCAGATAATATTCAACACATGAATTTCGACTCAACGAATGAATTTCAACTCAACACATGAATATTTTCTATAGTTTGTATATATATAAAAATGTGATTTTTATCGCTAAAGCTATTTGTTTAAATTCAAATAATATTCAACACCTGAATTTCGATTCAACGAATGAATTTCAACTCAACACATGAATATTCTCCATAGTTTGTATATATATAAAAATGTGATTTTTATCGCTAAAGCTATTTGTTTAAATTCAAATAATATTCAACACATGAATTTCGATTCAACGAATGAATTTCAACTCAACACATGAATATTCTCTATAGTTTGTATATATATAAAAACGTGATTTTTATCGCTAAAGCTATTTGTTTAAATTCAAATAATATTCAACACATGAATTTCGATTCAACGAATGAATTTCAACTCAACACATGAATATTCTCTATAGTTTGTATATATATAAAAATGTGATTTTTATCGCTAAAGCTATTTGTTTAAATTCAAATAATATTCAACACATGAATTTCGATTCAACGAATGAATTTCAACTCAACACATGAATATTCTCTATAGTTTGTATATATATAAAAACGTGATTTTTATCACTAAAGCTATTTGTTTAAATTCAAATAATATTCAACACATGAATTTCGATTCAACGAATGAATTTCAACTCAACACATGAATATTCTCTATAGTTTGTATATATATAAAAATGTGATTTTTTATCGCTAAAGCTATTTGTTTAAATTCAAATAATATTCAACACATGAATTTCGATTCAACGAATGAATTTCAACTCAACACATGAATATTGGTTTCAACATATGTAATTTATTTCAACGAATGAAAATTATTCTAACACATGTATATTTCAGAAAATTTCGACAGCATAACGGCAGGGTAGTTAAAACCGGGACCGTCCCTAGTACGGCTCCTCGCTCTACCTTAAAACCTCGCGGTTTTTGACAATGGGGATCATGCATCTAGTTCGCACGCAGGCGGCATGTTTTATTTTCATTTCCACAATCCTATTCTAATTTGTTTCAACCACAAGAGGGTATTTTTCAACCACAAAGGTATTTTTCAACCACAAAGGTATTTTTCAACCACAATATCAACCACAAACAATATTTCCAACCATTCATCATACCATATAATATCACGTCAATCACAAGCAATAAATATCGTCCATGGTCTGTGGACGAGCGGGGTATATATATATATATTATTTCTATAATTCACTTGCATTTCATCACAATTCAAAGCATATATGTTTCATACAACGCTTGTATAATTTATACATCGCTAATATAACTTATACAACACATGTACATGAGGTATACAATGCGTATATAATTTACACTTCGCTTATATAATTTTACAACACGATTCCATTCACACAATTTAGTTTAGATTCCTCACATTGGTTTTTGCAGTGCTAAAAATCGTAGGAAGATCAGAAAAATCCGCGGATTCTTCTAGATGGTAGAGAGCCTCCTTGCGGTCACGGTGTCTCCTGTTTCATTAAATTTCGTTAACGAACGAAAAAGATATTATTTTTCAAAGTTTTGCAACGCTTAAAAGTGTTATTTTCGTTTCAGAATTTCGAAGTAGAAAGGTTTTTAAACCTTCAAAACTAGGTTTTGATTTTAAAATCAAACCGTGCCTTGTTGCTCCGATCAAGCCCTGCGACGTTGAAGGGCTACGAATCAGCTCTCGATCGATGGTGGTGGCGGCAGACTCGGCGGCTCCAGCAGGTCACGGCGGCGCTCCAAAGGGGCTGACTTCCTCCTGGAAATTCGACGCGAATAAGCAAGGGTCTTCGACAAAGGCTTGTTCTGATTTGAAGAGGGGAGGGAGGCGATCAGAATCATCAACTGGAGGTGGCGGCGAAACTGGCTGTGGCGGCGGGAAAATCGATGGGAAGGTTCGAGCTCGACGAACCGTCGATATCGCCTAGCGGCTAGGGTTTTCGTGTTATTATTATTATTATTTTTTTGAAAGGAAAAATCTTATTGGTCGAGGCTTTATAGGAAATTTTAAATAGTGTTTTTACAAATGAACTCGAAATCAAACCCAACGACTGTCGTCCCTAGCTAAATACCCCCATTTCGGACACAATGGGATATGTTTCGTTGGCCAATTCGACTGTTACAGTCCGTTATTTTTCAAATTAAAATATAAAACATTTAATATTTAATTTGAACGTACATTTCAATTTGCCAGGGCCACAAACTGAACCGAAAAATTCTAGAAAAATAAATCTAGCTTTGTTTTGACGATACGATCCTAACAAAACCAGTTTCATCGAATTCTGAGCTCGTTTGAAAAACGGCCATTTTAGGTCGACCCATTTTAACAGAAATTGACCAATCACATTTTCTTTTGCCCCGCTCACATACTAGCTTCAAAAATTATGAAATTTGAAACCTAGCAATAGTTTGACTCCCGGACCCAACAAAAGTGGTTTCGTCGAATTCCGAGGTCGTATGCAAAATATCTATTTTCAAGGGCTATATATGTTATATAGCGACCTTTCTGAAAATTCATTCGGCCGTAACTTTTGATTCCCGTTATGAAACTTCGATTTTTCAGATTCGTTAGAAAGGTATTCATAAACAGATTTAAATATTTTCAGTTTCGCTAAAATCCGTTATATTTTCCACCCGGTATAGTCAGACAAAGTTTGTATTCAAAATTTCAAATTGCCTTACTATACCCAATTCTTTATTTTATTGAAATATGCTATTTCAATTATTCAAATTCTTTGGTAATAACCAATTTTAAAAATTTTAAATTGGTTCACATTTTCCGGGTTATTACACCTCCTTTCCCTAGGAGCCATATGGCACAAAGGCAATGCAACTGGCTTCGCATTATCTACCATGTCTATCCGGAAATCAATCTCACACGTCGGAGGTAAGCCCCTAACATCATCAAAAACATCCGATACTCATAAACTACAGGCACAAATCGCAAATCATCGATAGAAGCATCAAGTGATTGAAGGAAACTAAGCATGACAGACCCCTTTCTGTCACAGGAAATCTCGAGAGTCCTACCTCGGCAAGTCAAAAGTCTAGCGACCCTCCTCTCACAGTCTAGAATGGAACCATACATGGCTAGCCAATCCATCCCTAAAATCATACCATAGCCCATAAAGCCAAGTACATACGCGTCACACTCAAACTCGATGCCCAACACATATATCCTCAAACCCCGACATATCATAGACAAATGAGTCGTGCCCCCGATGGGGTTTGAGATAATAATGGGATCAGAAATAATACTAGTAATAAGGTGCAAGGACTCAACCATAGAATCAGATATGAAAGAGTGAGAAGCGCCAGAATCAAAAAGAGTCCTAACTGGATGATCGGAAAGAGAAATCAAGCCTTCAACAGAAACTCTCCTATCTCTGTCCAGTCCACTAGCCTCGAGAGCATGCACATGTCCTCCAGAATCCTGCCCTTTGGCCCTGTCCTTGCTTCTTCGGGCATTCCTTAGTATAGTGTCCGACTTCACCATAGTTGAAACAAGCGTTCTTCCTATTCCTGCAATCCTTGACCAAATGACCCAAGCTCCTACAACCATGACACTTCTTGTTGCCTTGAGCTTTGTCGTTCTTTCTACCCTTCTTTTGCGGTTCTTTATTTGGCCCACTTTCTTGTTTTGTGTCTCATTAGTCTTAACTCCCTTATTCCCCTCTTCCCCATCCTCGTGTAGCACGCTAACAAGTCTCTCGAATGTTTCCTCCACCGCACAGAAATCCTTACAAAGCTTAGAGAAAAATTAGCCGTCGGTGGCACTACTACGGCTACAGATGGAGGCATTTCCTTGTCCTTCAGCATGTGTCGTTGTTTTAACATGCCTATGGAACAATGCCGCGATGGGGACACCCTTCGGAAAAGTTGGGAGCCCCAAATATTCAGAAAAAAGAGAAAAATAAGGATCCCAAAGGAGGCCAAAAGAATATCGGATATGGCTTTGGGGAATATGTTTTTCAAAAGTAGACCTTTCTTTGAAAATACATTATTTTTGAAAATAATTTTCAAAACATTTATCCAATCTTGCAACCTTCAGCTCTGATACCAAATGTGACACCCCAGATTCATTAATGTCACTCTTTATCAGAATGCATTAAGTTCTGTGAAGCGTTATAGGTAAACAGAAACAGAATGTTACAAGACAGATATAAAATAGTAGCGGAAATTTAAAACTTCATTATTTAGCAGAAAATAACGTAGTCTCAAAACCAGTTACAACAGCAACCTAAAATACTAAAGCCAAGTACATGAAACTAAAACGTTTGTCTTGCGCTAAAAACCATCATAGTACAGAAGTGAAAAATCATGTTCCCCAATAATAGCCATAACAAAGTAGATAAGTATTCAAAGCGATATATCAAAGCAGATCCAGATCCAAGCAGAAACAGAAGAGAGAGTCCTAATCAAGCCTGAGCTTTCCCACCCTGAGAACCTGGGGGAAGGGAGAGAGAGAAGAGGAAACAAAACGGGTCAGACATAAAGTCTGGCGAATCCAATGACTTTTAGCATATAAAGAAGTAAAAGTATCATGACAAACGTATAAACTGGATAAGAGATAACATTATCATATAACAGGTATAAACAGAGTGGACAAGATAAGCAGAATAGACAGGATAATATGGACCAAGCTATGCTTCTCAGTTATTTCTCTGCACCAATACTAGTATAACAGATATGTGACAGAATTATGTATCCCCTAATTACTTAAAAGAAACAGAATGATCCCTACAGAAATATAACGGTAGGATTAGGTGTACTCTAGTAACGGGTTTTACCTACGTAGAAATAACAGGCACCTCGATAGAAAACAAACAAGACTAGATGTACCCTAATTACTACCCCCAAGCGAATGGCTCCCTAACTCGTAAATACCCTATGTCGGACCCACAGTAGGGTGTATTACTTCCTAAAGTAGCAACCTACAGAAGGACACATACCTATTTACTAGTGCTACAACGGCTTATTTTCCCACTCAAGCTGGACCCATGCACGCACATGACTTCGTAGGAACGCACCATCAAACACCCCCTCCCAGATGAACCTCTTACAATCAGTTCAGTAAGTGTGCCCTGACCCCTACCTAGTGCGGGGTCCCCGATTGATACCAAAATGGGTTACTGACTGATATGGGCCCTACACAGCAGATGACACAAGCCAAGCCCCTAAGCATGTGTCCCCCAATCAACTAGGATTTTGTAATGTCCCGTATTTTTGGTAGTCAAATATTTAATTTAATTTATTATTTTAAATATTATATTTGAAATATTAATGGATTTAATATTGAATTCATTCATTTAAAACGGAGTTTGAATGTTAAATTTATATATAATATAAATCGAGCTCGAAATAGCGCTGCAGTTCGTAATATTGAATTTTGAACTTTAACTGGATGTACAGGGTCCGATTTAAGTCAGATTTCTGTGAAATAAGAAACGTTGGATTCTTGTTTATTATATTTTTCATATGGAAGAGAAAAATCCAGATTTCATGTTTTAAGTTGTTAGTTATGTCCAATTCAAATTTTAAAAAAGTCGCTATGGAAATCGTTATTAAAATATAACGTTTATTTATTGAAATATTAGGGTTTTAATATAATTTGGACACCGTCTTGACTCGAAATTGACGATATTGAGTTGTATAATTTATATTTGAAGTTGTATATTTTTTTTTTGGACATATATGACAAAAATAATTTATTATTATTTTATTGAATTATGTTAGAAATTCAATTAATATTTTATTAATATTATATAAGCGTTAAAATAGCCATTTTTGCAAACGGTCTCCGTTTTCAGTGAAATTAGTTTCATTGAAACCGTATCGTCAAATTATTGTAAGAAAATCAAATTTCGTTGAAAACGGGTGTCGTATGTGACTTCGGTGGCCAAAAATGCTTTTGTTTCTATTTAATTGTTTAGACAATTTAGACAGGGATAACTTTAAACGAATAGACGACTGGCCAAACGAACTCCAAATTTAACGAAACAAGATTCAGTGGATCCGTTAGGAAGAGGTCTAGTGGAATGTCAAGGTCTCATTTTTTTTCTGTAATTATAGGAATTTTTAACGCCTGATTTTTCATCGATATTTATAAATGAGTTTTCACAAACGACGACGAAACTTGTCCCATTGTATCCAGAATATTTTTTTATGTTAGAATTACATATTTGTTTGTCAAAAAGGGGGATTTATGTAGGTAATTTGACACATTTCTCCATTGCAAATTGTGTATAATAAAATAATATTATATTGTCCCCATCCCTATATAATGCCCAAACGTAAACCTAAATATGGGTCAATTTCTTTTCGTGGTCAATAGCCGCCACTATATGCTTTCAACGACCAGAAACTCTCCAACCTTGTCCTCTTAAAATCTTTCAATCCAAATCTTTTTACCAGAAACTTTCCACTGGGAAGATGATTACCTAGGTGAGTTATATAGATCTACCGGTCATGATTGAGTTTAGAGTGTCGTGCTGATCAGAATTCCGCCCGAAACCCGTGTTAGTTCGTGGAGCATTGGCGGCGAACAGAGAAGGCAGAGGTGTTGGGGTTTGGAGCGGATGTCGAGGATGCTTGGGCGCAGGCGCTGACCAACTCTGATCGGCCTTCGATGCATCATCGGCGGTGGAACGGGTTTTGGCTGAAGCGGAACCAAGGGTTCTTGAAATGGATGGTGGGTTCACGTTAATAGCAGTATTTTTGAAGATGTGAGGAAGTAAAAGAAGGATCGGCCAAACTGAAATCAACGTACTTAAGTATTAATTAAGTAAAACTTTGGTTTAATTTATTCATGGTAATTAAAATATGAATGGTACTGGGAATTGGTGCGTGGTCTGTATTCGAACAGAGACTGTCTCATGGAGTTTTCGAACGTGAAGAAAGCAACATGAGCCAGGGTTTTTCAAAGTAAAAAGGGGTTAGTTCGTTTGTATTGGGAACAGGAAGTCGGTTGGTGAATACGTGACGAAGAGGAGCGTATGGAATTAAGAAGTATTTCAATGGAAGAGGTAGCAGCAGTACAGAACAAAGCAGGGTACCATGGTTTGAACAGGCGAGAAAAAAATAAGAGCGACAGATTCCTTTTCTAAGCAAAGTAATAATAACGTATTTGGTTATACTAATTATATATTTATGGTTGATTAAGGAAAATTACGGTATAATAATTAAATCTTATTTCAGGGACCTGTAACACGAAAAAGGAGAGAATGAATTTTAGGGGTTGGCCACGTTTGTTAAGCCGGATGGAATTATTTTATTAGTTGATTAAGTTTTTAATTAGGAACTAAACTAGTTTAAGTTAAAGTATATAAATTAGTCCATTTTATTTAATGTGAAAACGAACAAGTCAGCCTTACCCATTTGCAAACCAACTAGTAGGATGGTACCTATTTTAATATATGATAATTTGTTGTCCTAAACCTGATTAGGAATTCATATTTAACTAGGTGGGTGCTGAAAGTGGTAACAGTAGTGAACGAAATTACAGGATCCAACCCATTTTATTTATACCGTGATAAATTTACACAAAGGTGATTATACAAAGTAGTTAGAATAATTAAATTATATAAACTTTAGATATGGATTACTTTGTATTACGACGATAGAATTGGACAGAACATTGAACGTTGGAACCATCTTGAAGAGAACAACGTTATGGAACTATTCTGGATAAAAATACAGACAACTGGAGTCTACAGTTAAATTAAACGACTGTTTAATTTAACTGTAATCGAACTGTTTCAACAACAAAACATATCAAGGTGAGTTAAACTCACTCAATATTCTTCCCACTTATATTTTATATAAGTCAGGTTTTTATTTCGTGTGCTATTGTTGCTAATAGTTGACTGTTTGTTGTTTGTTAATTACATGTTCATGTGTTGATTGAACCGATGGAATTAAACGATTGTTTAATCTCAGTGAAAACCAAATCGTTATTTTATCGATTGGTCCCAATTAAGGTAACTTACCTCATTGGTCACGATTGTAATATAGCTGTGTTTAATTTAATGAATTTTTTGAATTGGTTGTTAGTATTAAATAAATTAGTTGATATTAAATTGTTGTTATTTTACTGTTATAGAAATAACCAGTAAAATTGAAATGAATGATATTATATTAAGTAATCCATTTGATTGCAGAGAAGAACAGGTTGGAGAGATCCAACGGGATTCCTTAAATACATTTAATGTTATTTATTTTCATATTATCATTATATGAACAGTTTAAAACCCCTCTGTTTGAAATGATTGATTTGATTGTTGACTGTTGACCTGAAATTCAACATTTGTTCCGTTTTAAACCAATGGGTGATATTGGTTGAGTAATTGGAAGTACATGGCCTATAAATCAATCAATGTAATATGGATTTACCGTCGGATGAATCGACCGTAATGAAGTTATAAATTTATTTTATAACTGAATATAGATTTTTAAATATATTAATTAAAATGAAGTTTATAAAGAGAAATAAACCAAACATATATATGTTGATTGTTTTAATCACCATTGTTGTACCAAAAATCAGTCGTGTGCGAAGCACGTGCCTCATCTTACTTAGTAAATGATTTAGAAAGTTAATTCTTATACTACTAAGATGAATAAGCAAGCGAGAAAGGATTAATATAATGATTTATAACTGAGATTTATTGTGTTTAAGAAACAATTAAATAGAATTATTTAAATTAATTATATTGTTAATTAATTTAAAGAAAGGAAATAACCGGAACGGGTTAATGAAATAACCGTGTTTAACTTGACTAATCAACTGTTTTAACTAAGAATGATTATTAAATTAGTTTATTCTGAATTGATCTAATGAAACAGTTAAATGAATATTTATTTTAATGTAAAAAGATATTAAAAAGAAAAGGGATTTACTGTTTATTTTAGTTAATAAAGGAATTAACTAATTTTATAGTAGTTATTGCTCGAAGTAAATTATTATGTTAATAATAATTTAAGAGATTACTTTTTAATTGAAATTCATTTAAGAAGTGATCGAAGTTGAAGTGAATCGAATTAAATTATGAAAAGAATTTATGAATGGTTTTACATTAAAATCCGGATTTTTATAATGAAATTATAAAAGGGATTTTTAGCGAATCTAATAGCTTAAATCAAATATTACTTAATATTTGAAGTTAGAAAAAGGAAGTTGAGGAATTGGGATATGGTATGAAATAATGAAGTGAGATTTATTCCGAGGTTCGGAATGTGATATTCCGAAGTTCAGAATGTTAAGCGAAGTTGAGAGTATAAGCTAAGTAAAAGGTTTTGGAAATGACAACGAATATAAGTTGTCGTAAATAATTTACAAACGATTTTGTAATTGGAAGTTAGGAGTTGAATTGTAATTGAAATATTAGTGGTCGATGATAATTTACAAAATGAAATTTGTAAATGAAGTGAGAAATTTGAAAATTTAATTTGTAATAATTGTTACAAATAATAAATTGAACTATTTGATTTATAACTGCAGATCATTAAAAAGATCGCTATGGGATTATCGATAGCGCATAAGTTGTCGTAATGATTTGAAAAGAGTATAAATAAGGAAATAAAAAGTTTTGCAATGGAATCTATAAAGTTTGTTACAGATGATAAGTTGAATTCTTTTGATAAAAATGAATATAAGGATTCGTAAGAGATGTCAATTATAAGATTTGCAAAGATGCTTATACAAGATTTGTAAAGATATTTATATAATATTTATATAAGATATTTATATATGATTTAAACCAAATATGGTATTGTTGTTACAAACAAGTTAAAGAATGTTTATATAGAAATGTTGAAGGAATTTTATAAAGGATTCTACTTATAATGGAATCGAAACTCGAGTATAATATTAGAGAGGATTATCAAAGATTAATCGAGAAGTAAAATAATAGTTTATTTAATAATTAATTAAATAAAGGATGTTGAGATTTAAATAAGGTTTTCAAAGGAAAACGTGTGGTTAATAAACTTCTATCTATTTTGAAGATATGAATGTTGTTGATCAAGGTCTGAGAGGTAAATAAAATACCCCAACTTGAACGACTTCACGATTATCCAAGAATGGTATTAGTTTATGAACAAGAGAAATTGAAGGAAACATAAGTTATGATTTTTGTAAATAACATTATAAACTGTATTCGAAAAGTTTATAAGCAAATGAAATGATTTTTAAGAATATTCTTATTTATAATAAGAAGTAAAAGATAAACTCTAAATATTAGAAGATTTAAAGAATATAATTAACAGATGTAAATTAATGAGGCCAAGTAATGCCAAGTACTGAATCAGTAAACTCATTTCATTCACATGATTATTTATTTGATAGTTAAATAACCGACTATCAAATCTGGCCAAATACGATTATTGGTACGGAAAGACCGGGATCGAATTATATTCGAAAACCATTCCGACCAGCAAATACGTGGAAGGTGTTAATTGAAGATGGCGCATTGAAGACCGTGGATCTTCATAAACGGAAGAACCACTGGTTGAATTTCTCTGGTTTAGCGACCAGAGATATTTCGGTAGTGATTCTATCGTGATTGGAATCATCGGATTGCGAGGACTACTCGTTACTGATCCTTGGGGTGATATCTATATAGGATGGGGTAGGAGGGTGCCTTCGGTTCATCCTGTTCCTGGATGACTTGTATGGACGAGTGTCTGAAAGATTATTTCCAAAGGAGTCACATACGTTGATATCTTCAAACGTATTTCTGTTGATGTAGGAGAAGAGCTCACTTCTCTTAGCTTAACAACTAGAATATTTTTGTGGACGTCAATTAGTGATATCTGGCGGATCTGACAATGTGACATTCAAAGTGAATGGAGACATGCTGTAACACCCCACGTCCATTAATGTCACTCACAAAGGGAATGCATTAACTTCCATGGAGGTTTTAAGTGAATATAGAACAGTAAAATTACAACAAGACAGATATAAAATAGTACTTGGAAATTCAAAAACTTTATTTCATTGTAGCAGAAGTCAAAACATGTTTGATTACATCATAACACCATATTCAATGTCAAGTACAATATCTATCTTGATAAAACAAGTACATAATCCCATTACATGAATAGCCATTAAAAAGAAAGATAACAAGCTGGACTTTACTTCAGCAGTCCAAGCTTTCCAGAAGATAAGCGATCCAACTAGACTCCACTAGAACTTGGCCCAACCTGCGGACCTGAAGGGAGAAAAAGGATGGAAAAGAGGGGGTCAGACATAAAGTCTGGTGAATATGATAATTCTACAATACTATTACCAAAATAACTGGACTAAGGCATAAGCTGGAAAACAAGAAAATGTCTATGAAGAGCAGATTAAGGACATAGACAATCGCTAAAGGCAACGTTATAGGCGCTCCTAAATACTAAAGGATAAACACTATACTGCACCACACCAGTCACCCTAAAGATTCATCCCACTTAGCTTCACTTAGAAACTTTCCCAATGGCTTTACGTACCCCTAGCTGACTACATAGGTGCCGCCTGCCCCTATCTCCACTAGGTGTACCCTACTTCCCATTATTCGATCGGCTCCCTAACTCGTAGATACCCATGCTGGCCCCACAGTGGGGTGTATCACTCCCCTAAAGTGGCAACCTGATACAACGGACATGCACGGCTTATACCTACACGATGCAACAACGTCTTACCTACCAGCCCGGGTCCACACACGCATATGAAACCCGTTGGACTTGCGTTGCCACCGCTCCCTGTTTTGGCCTCTTATAGTCAAACCCAGTATGCGTGTCCCGTCCTCGACTTGGGTCGAGCCCACAAAGATACGTTTTGGGATACTGGTTGAAATGGGCCCCCACTATTTACCACAAGCATTCCACCTAAGCTTGTCCCCATTAGTCCATCCCACTTAACCCACTTAGTCATGTTCATTTACATGTGTGTTTGGTTAAGTCTAATCGTATTTCAAATGCCTCTAAAGGCAACCACCAGATTCCTCATGCCACCCAAGGCACCTACTTAACCCCCATGTCCCACCTTACATGATTATCTGGTTAAGTATTTCTTAGTTCATTAAGGCCATAACCTCATAAAGACCTCTCACATTAGACTGGCATTTATGGCAGCTGGATTTGCCGGGCGGGTCCGGGCAGTCTTACACCATAAAAGAGTCTAACCTCGTGTCTTTACAACTGTTATGCTTTAGTTTGGGCCTAGGACCTCTCACATTGGGCCGACATTTGTGACTACTGGATTTGTCGGGCGGGTCCGGGCAGGTTTACATCACAAACGGGTCCAACCTCGTGTCCTAAGCATTGATTATTAATAATAATCCACTTTCCCCCAATTTTAATAATTCCCTACTTGAATTATTAATTACTTCCAATTTTTAACAATGTCCATAATTGACTCAATTATGGACATTCATTCATGGTATGCAACATCTTACAAAATTGCACCCAATTTATTAATTCCTAATATTACCCCTACCCCACGTTTGAACGTTTATTCGCAAAATATATGTTAGACTCGAATAGCCTAACTCATAGCATAAAAGAGATTATCATAATAACAACATGTATATGTGACCAAATGAATCATAATAAGGGGTGAAACTTGCATATGTCCAACTTGCATAGATTATACATGTCATGGATCTAAAGGTGTCAACTTGTTCAAAATTCACCTAATATGATCTCAATCAATTTTCATAAACTTACATATGAACATGTGTGAATCAACATCATCTAATTTTTTAACAACATGGTTTTATATGGGTACACCTAACTCAATAGGCAAATTCCCATAATCAAGTTTTATTTAATTATAGTTTCAAGTTTATGGGTACACCTAACCTAATAGGCAAATTCCCATAAACAAGATCCATTTAAATTAAGAAAAAAAAAACATAACTTTAAGCATGATCCAACAACATCATGATTTTTCAACATAATATAGCATGATTTATAACATGGCATAGTATGATAGTATAACATAGCTTGACATGATTCTCAACATAGCACGACATAGCATAAGAGAATTTACAACATAGCATGACATAGCATATATAATTTACATCATACGACAACATAATAACATAATAAGAGATCCACAATATATAGAATTTACAATTACAAATCACATCACTTTCTTGTGATCCATTCATAACTGAGTCAAATTAGTTTGTAATAGTCTTGTGAGAATCATCATACTCACCAACAAAAGAAAAGAATTAGAGAAAGAGAGATCTTTTGATTTGATTTGTGTAGATTTAGTTGTAGATGATTAGGCTTCCTCTTCTTAGTTTGTGACGGCTATGCTGAACTCCATGGCAGCAGCATGACGGTAGCTTCTCTAATTTTACAAGTGATTTAGGTCTAGGGTCTACCCACTTATTTATAGATTTTAGAATTCATTTAGGCCATTAGATTTAACCTAGAAATAACCGCAGCCGTTCAGACAAGATGGGGTTTATCTTGTTGACTCAGCAATGAGTCAGAAGTGACTCAGCAAACACTCAGCATATTAATAAACTTCTATTCATGTCATAAATATATATATATATTTTCTACAATGTACATATTAGATACATCCCCCTTTACTTATTATTGTTTTTATATACATATTAGATACATCCCCTCTCTCACACACTTATTAATATTTTTATATTCATATTAGATACATCCCCTCTCTTACACACTTATTAATATTTTTATATTCATATTAGATACATCCCCTCTCTTACACACTTATTAATATTTTTATATTCATATTAGATACATCCCCTCTCTTACACACTTATTAATATTTTAGCAACTTTAGTGTTAATAGAAAATTCGGGGTGTTACATTCTCCCCTCCTTTTAGGATTTCGTCCCCGAAATCTTCAAGTCTGGAAGAATGTATATCCTACCATCCAAACGTCCATCTACTCATCCATCATACACAGGCATCCATTGTCCTTAAAAGACTTCTAATGCTTTATGATCATATGCAAAGTGTGTGTACATGTCCTTACCTAATGCGAAATCAGGCGGTCTACTGATTCAGTTGACCTCCTTAATGCAAATTATGTAAGTGTCATGAATCCATTATGTATGCAAAAGATCCTAATTGCTTACATACTACTTCTATATGCGTGCACACCCATTCAACCGAATGCAGCATCCATATGATGGTACAACCATTATACATCCATTATACTAAATACATCCATATATATGCAATATGCAATATGAAGTGACTGAGCCGATCTAGTGCCTAAAGTGTGTGTATATATGCATCCACGAGCAACCACTAGCAAACACTTGCATCCATTTTGCATCCATCATACATAACATGTCTCAAACACATGTTTCAACCATAGGATTATCCTAACTAAAGGTCAAAGATACTAATGAGAGGACATACTAAAGATAAGATAAGATAAGCTAAGCGATAAAGGAGAAATTAAAAGACATACCCTCAAAAAGAAAAGGGTACAACGAACGCATCTTCTCTTCTGTCTCCCAAGTTGCGTTGCTCTCATCATCTCCCCATTGCACTTTAACCAGTCTGACCTCTCGATTCCTCAACTTTTTGATCTCCGACCCAAGAATGCATGTAGGAGCTCGTCTAATTGTTGCATCACGCTCTATTTCCACCTCTTTAAGCAAGCTCGGCTCTACCACCTCCGCGGTCTTGTGCAAACACTTCCTCAAATGTGATACATGGAATACGTCGTGTACTCCACTAAGTTTCTCAGGCAACTCCACCCTATATGCCATCTTCCCAATCCTGTTTTTTTCAGGAAACGGCCCTACAAACCTTGGTGCTAATTTCCCCACGGACCCAAAGCGAACAACATTCTGTAACGGAGACACTTTGATAAAAACCATGTCCCCAATGTCAAACTCAAGATCTGTTCTCCTCTTATCAGCATACGATTTTTGCCTATCTTGTGCTGCTTTCATCCTCCTTCGAATCAACTCAATCTTCTCCGAGGTTTCCCTAACCATATCGGGCCCAAGTAGGATTTTATCGGTAGATTCCCACCAACATGTAGGCGAACGGCAAGGCCTTCCATAAAGAGCTTCGAAAGGTGCCATGCCAATACTAGACTGAAAGCTATTATTATATGCGAATTCTACTAACGGAAGGTGCTCTTCCCATGTACCCCCAAAGTCTAGGATACAAAGCCTTAAAAGATCCTCTAGAATGCGATTCACCCTCTCGGTCTGGCCGTCTGTCTGAGGATGATATGCGGTGCTCAAACATAGCTGAGTCCCTACCACCTCTTGTAAACTCTTCCAAAATTCGCTAGTAAAGATGGGGTCACGGTCGCTTACTATACTAGAAGGAATACCGTGCAAACGAACTATCTCCTTAATGTATACAGAAGCCAACCACGGAGCAGTCCTCTTACTTTTCACGGGAATAAAATGGGCGCTTTTAGTAAGTCTATCTACTATAACCCAAATCCCCGTGTTACCCTTCCTTGATCTTGGTAATCCATCCACAAAATCCATTGAGATGCTTTCCCATTTCCATAGTGGAACTTCTAATGGGTGAAGCAACCCACCGGGTTTCTTTTGTTCTGCTTTAACTCGTTGGCACACCAAGCATCTAGCGACGTACTCGGCCACATCCTTTTTCATACCGGCCCAAAAGAAAACCCGCTTCATATCTTTGTACATCTTATCCCCGCCGGGATGAATGGTCATTTTTGAGCGATGAGCATCATCAAGAATGGCCTTCCTTAAGTCTTCGTCTTGTGGTACACAAAGTCTATTATCCCTTCGTAACCAACCCTTATCGTCTAGGGTATACCTACGAAGATGGCTTGACGACTCCCCCCCTTTGAGCTTTTCTACTATCTCAACCAACTGTGGGTCGTCTCGCTGTGCCTCACCAACCCGTCCTAGAAGTGTAGGTCTAACCTCCAAGGATGCTAACAGACCGGGTACTAAGTCAACGGAGGGTCTAAAGTCAAACATAGAGATGAATTCTAAGCTTTGTCGTTCAACAAACAACGGACTCAAGGACAACCTTTTCCTACTTAAGGCGTCTGCCACCACGTTACCCTTGCCCGGGGTATATGCTATTTCAAAATCGTAGGAGGCTAAGAATTCCATCCACCGTTGCTGCCTTAAATTCAAATCCTTCTGAGAGAATAAGTATTTTAATGATTTGTGGTCAGTGAACAGTTCGAATTTCTCACCAAGAAGATAGTGACGCCAAGACTTAAGCGCGAAAACAATTGCGGCTAGCTCTAAGTCATGCGTGGGGTAATTCTTTTCATGAACCCTCAACTGCCTTCCACCATAGGCTATTACTCTTCCCTCTTGCATGAGGACCGCGCCAAGTCCCGTCCCACAAGCATCAGTACAGTTGGTAAACGGTTTATTCCCGTCTGGCAGCACTAAGACTGGGGCTGAAGTTAAGGCTCTCTTTAAACGTTGGAACGCATCATCGCAATCTTTGTCCCACGTAAAAACCAGGTTCTTCTTCGTTAACCGTGTTAATGGAGCTGATATTTTTGCAAAGTCTTTGATAAACTTCCTATAATAGCCAGCCAACCCCAAGAAACTTCTTACTTCGGTTGCATTTTTAGGGACCTTCCAATCTTGGATGGCCACCACCTTTGCGGGATCCACTGCTATCCCTTCTTTGGAAACCACGTGCCCTAAGAACCGTACTTCCTTCCTCCAGAAGTGACACTTAGAAAATTTTGCCTTAAGGTTATGCGCTCGAAGGGTTTCCAACACTTCCCTAAGATGTAGGGAGTGCTCTTCTTTATTCTTAGAAAAGGCTAAGATGTCATCCACAAAGACTACCACGAATTTGTTAAGGTATTCCCTAAACACCCTACTCTTCAAATCAACAAAATATGCAGGGGCGTTTGTCAAACCAAAGGGCATCACTAGCCATTCATAGAATCCGTCAGGAGTCCTAAAAGCAGTCTTATCTATACTATCCTCAGCCACTCTCAGTTGATGAAAGCCAGTGGCTAAGTCCAAATGCGAAAACACTGAGGCGCCAACTAACTGATCAAAGAGATCATCAATCCTCGGCAGTGGGTGTCGGTTCTTTTTAGTAAGCTTGTTTAGTTCTCTATAGTCCATACAAAGTCTAAGAGACCCATCCGCCTTTGTGGCAAAAACTACTGGAGCACCCCACTCCGATATACTACGTCTTATGAACCCCTTCTCAAGCAACTCCTTTACTTGCTTATTGAGTTCCCTCCTTTCACGAGGAGCCATGTGGCGCACTGGCAAAGATACGGGTTTAGCATTATCCACAAGATAAATTCGAAAGTCTATCTCCCGCTTTGGAGGTAAGCCCTTCACCTCTTCAAACACATCCGGATATTCCCGGACCACTTCTACCGATCGCAGGTTCTCTACAGACGCGTCAAGCGATTCAAGATAACTTAACATAACGGAATTTATGGGATTACAAAAGATGTCGAGAGCATTACCAAGGCGAGTCACAAGCCTAACTACTCTCCTTTCACAATCAAGAATGGCCCTATTTCTAGACAACCAATCCATTCCTAAAATTAGCCCATAGCCCGTGAAGCCCAATACATAAGCATCACATCTAAATTCAACGCTAAGTATAGAGATTTTCAAATCCAAACATATCATGGTCAAATGAGCCGAACCCCCAATTGGATTTGAAACGACCAAGGGATCCTCTACTAAACTGGTGTTCAAGTGCAGTGATTCAACTAATGATGCAGAGATAAACGAATGAGATGCGCCAGAATCGAATAAGGTACGGACAGGATGATCAAACAGAAAAACTAAGCTTTCAACAGAAATTGTTCTACCTCTTTCTTGCAGCGGTGGGGCCGCAATAGCCTGAACTTGCCCCCTTGCCTGCCCTGGTGCCATAAGAGCCTGCACCTGTCCTCCCGAGGTAGACCCTGCCCTCTGCCCCTTCTTTGGACAGTCCTTCACTAAATGTCCCGCATCTCCACAATGAAAACAACCAGTCTTCTTTTTCTTTCTACAATCTTTGCTGAGATGGCCAGGCGTCCCACAATTGAAGCATTTCTTCTTCCCTTTGCCATTATTGTTTTTACCACCCTTCTTATTTTGCTGTTGGGGTTTCTTCTGATCCCCTTTCTTTTCAACTGCCTTATCCTCATGCATAAGTGCCATTTCTACTAGCTTTTCAAAGGTGGCTCCCATAGGGATGTGGGTCATAGCCAACCCTTGCAACGGTTCATTCAAGCCTCTAACGAACCTCAAAGCTTTCTTCTCTGGCGTGTTCACCAACTCCAAGCCAAACCTTGCTAACTGATTAAATTTATTGACATATTCCTTTACTGATGAGCTCCCTTGCTTTAGTGCCAGGAATTTTTCCATATTTAAGTTCTCCTCTGCCCTTGAAAGAAACTTTGCCTCAAACCTTCGTCTGAAATCCGCCCATGAATCAACTGGACGTTCCCCGTTAGTGACCTCCCACCAAAACGAGGCCTCTCCCTTCATTAACCAAGCAGCTAAACGGACTTTCCTCCCATCTTCCACTTCAAAGATATCCAACAATTCCTCAGTCTCCTTAAGCCAATCTCTGGCCTCCACAAACGTCTCAGTCCCTTGAAAAGTTTTTCCTCCCATAGCCTTGAATTCCTTGCACGTCTTTGCAAAAGTGTCAACACGAGGAGGAGGAGGAATGGGTGCAACTAGGGGTGGAGGAGTATCCGCTGGGCCTGCAGTGGTGGCCCTAGCCTCCAAGTATCTCCTAAACCACCCTGGAATCGTCACACCTTCTGGGAGATTAAGATCTTCAGCCATGCTGAAACGAAAAAGGAAAGATTCAAAATGGAGAATTCGAAAGATAAAGATAAGGATGTGGCTATTTGGGATTATGTTTTTCATAAAAACTCTCTTTAAATAACATGTTTTTTTTTTTTTGAAAGCACTTCTTCCAAAAATACTTTAGAGAAAAAAAATATTTTTCTAATTTTTTTTTTTTTATCTGTTCTGGTAACCTTATGCTCTGATACTACGTGTAACACCCCACGTCCATTAATGTCACTCACAAAGGGAATGCATTAACTTCCATGGAGGTTTTAAGTGAATATAGAACAGTAAAATTACAATAAGACAGATATAAAATAGTACTTGGAAATTCAAAAACTTTATTTCATTGTAGCAGAAGTCAAAACATGTTTGATTACATCATAACACCATATTCAATGTCAAGTACAATATCTATCTTGATAAAACAAGTACATAATCCCATTACATGAATAGCCATTAAAAAGAAAGATAACAAGCTGGACTTTACTTCAGCAGTCCAAGCTTTCCAGAAGATAAGCGATCCAACTAGACTCCACTAGAACTTGGCCCAACCTGCGGACCTGAAGGGAGAAAAAGGATGGAAAAGAGGGGGTCAGACATAAAGTCTGGTGAATATGATAATTCTACAATACTATTACCAAAATAACTGGACTAAGGCATAAGCTGGAAAACAAGAAAATGTCTATGAAGAGCAGATTAAGGACATAGACAATCGCTAAAGGCAACGTTATAGGCGCTCCTAAATACTAAAGGATAAACACTATACTGCACCACACCAGTCACCCTAAAGATTCATCCCACTTAGCTTCACTTAGAAACTTTCCCAATGGCTTTACGTACCCCTAGCTGACTACATAGGTGCCGCCTGCCCCTATCTCCACTAGGTGTACCCTACTTCCCATTATTCGATCGGCTCCCTAACTCGTAGATACCCGTGCTGGCCCCACAGTGGGGTGTATCACTCCCCTAAAGTGGCAACCTGATACAACGGACATGCACGGCTTATACCTACACGATGCAACAACGTCTTACCTACCAGCCCGGGTCCACACACGCATATGAAACCCGTTGGACTTGCGTTGCCACCGCTCCCTGTTTTGGCCTCTTATAGTCAAACCCAGTATGCGTGTCCCGTCCTCGACTTGGGTCGAGCCCACAAAGATACGTTTTGGGATACTGGTTGAAATGGGCCCCCACTATTTACCACAAGCATTCCACCTAAGCTTGTCCCCATTAGTCCATCCCACTTAACCCACTTAGTCATGTTCATTTACATGTGTGTTTGGTTAAGTCTAATCGTATTTCAAATGCCTCTAAAGGCAACCACCAGATTCCTCATGCCACCCAAGGCACCTACTTAACCCCCATGTCCCACCTTACATGATTATCTGGTTAAGTATTTCTTAGTTCATTAAGGCCATAACCTCATAAAGACCTCTCACATTAGACTGGCATTTATGGCAGCTGGATTTGCCGGGCGGGTCCGGGCAGTCTTACACCATAAAAGAGTCTAACCTCGTGTCTTTACAACTGTTATGCTTTAGTTTGGGCCTAGGACCTCTCACATTGGGCCGACATTTGTGACTACTGGATTTGCCGGGCGGGTCCGGGCAGGTTTACATCACAAACGGGTCCAACCTCGTGTCCTAAGCATTGATTATTAATAATAATCCACTTTCCCCCAATTTTAATAATTCCCTACTTGAATTATTAATTACTTCCAATTTTTAACAATGTCCATAATTGACTCAATTATGGACATTCATTCATGGTATGCAACATCTTACAAAATTGCACCCAATTTATTAATTCCTAATATTACCCCTACCCCACGTTTGAACGTTTATTCGCAAAATATATGTTAGACTCGAATAGCCTAACTCATAGCATAAAAGAGATTATCATAATAACAACATGTATATGTGACCAAATGAATCATAATAAGGGGTGAAACTTGCATATGTCCAACTTGCATAGATTATACATGTCATGGATCTAAAAGTGTCAACTTGTTCAAAATTCACCTAATATGATCTCAATCAATTTTCATAAACTTACATATGAACATGTGTGAATCAACATCATCTAATTTTTTAACAACATGGTTTTATATGGGTACACCTAACTCAATAGGCAAATTCCCATAATCAAGTTTTATTTAATTATAGTTTCAAGTTTATGGGTACACCTAACCTAATAGGCAAATTCCCATAAACAAGATCCATTTAAATTAAGAAAAAAAAACATAACTTTATGCATGATCCAACAACATCATGATTTTTCAACATAATATAGCATGATTTATAACATGGCATAGTATGATAGTATAACATAGCTTGACATGATTCTCAACATAGCACGACATAGCATAAGAGAATTTACAACATAGCATGACATAGCATATATAATTTACATCATACGACAACATAATAACATAATAAGAGATCCACAATATATAGAATTTACAATTACAAATCACATCACTTTCTTGTGATCCATTCATAACTGAGTCAAATTAGTTTGTAATAGTCTTGTGAGAATCATCATACTCACCAACAAAAGAAAAGAATTAGAGAAAGAGAGATCTTTTGATTTGATTTGTGTAGATTTAGTTGTAGATGATTAGGCTTCCTCTTCTTAGTTTGTGACGGCTATGCTGAACTCCATGGCAGCAGCATGACGGTAGCTTCTCTAATTTTACAAGTGATTTAGGTCTAGGGTCTACCCACTTATTTATAGATTTTAGAATTCATTTAGGCCATTAGATTTAACCTAGAAATAACCGCAGCCGTTCAGACAAGATGGGGTTTATCTTGTTGACTCAGCAATGAGTCAGAAGTGACTCAGCAAACACTCAGCATATTAATAAACTTCTATTCATGTCATAAATATATATATATTTTCTACAATGTACATATTAGATACATCCCCCTTTACTTATTATTGTTTTTATATACATATTAGATACATCCCCTCTCTCACACACTTATTAATATTTTTATATTCATATTAGATACATCCCCTCTCTTACACACTTATTAATATTTTTATATTCATATTAGATACATCCCCTCTCTTACACACTTATTAATATTTTTATATTCATATTAGATACATCCCCTCTCTTACACACTTATTAATATTTTAGCAACTTTGGTGTTAATAGAAAATTCGGGGTGTTACACATGCTATTCTGAAGGATACGCTTAACTTCTACCCTCATCAACCGGGAAATGGCATAAAATCGGGTAGGTCACATGGCTATGTGAGTCGCACCCATCAAAAGGGTATATCATTACCTGATCTGGTGAAATCAAATGCCTTCGGTTGTCCCATTTTAATTTCTTGTATGTATGTTATCAGTTCGGTTGGCTGGCCCCCAACCATGGTAATGATGTATTCGGTACTCTCAAGCGAAGTGAGGGGCCGGTCATGTTTAGCCTAGGTTGTAAGATGTTCTTGTTGAACCCCAATGTATTCATCTCCAGAGGTACATTGTTGGGAAGGTGTTCCCATACCTTGCTAGGAAATCCATTCTCCAATAAGAGCCCGCGATTTTTGGTTGTATACTACATATATAGAACGTGAGATGCAAGCGTTCTGCTAGATTGATATTTATTTGTATTTAGACACTATTATAATATCAGAGAAGATATTGATTTCAAAAACGTTTTGGGTTATCGTAAGGTAAAAACCATCTGTATTTATGTGTGGATTTGGTCTTACGATTATCCTTTCTTTCAAAAGGATTTTGACTTTAAAATCAACTTGTGTGATACCTATAAAATTAGTGTGTTTTTCTCACTCTGGTTCACCAGACTGACATGTCGTTTGTAATGCTCGGGTTAGACCGAGGTGTACATGTCTAGGTTATCGGATGCTGCGAAGTCCAGAGACGAGCTGGATGTGTTCAGACGTATGATATTATATAATATATTGTCCTGTTGTGTGTTGTATATGAGGACAGGTTATTATAACTGTCTCGATGTGTGATGTACTCTGATGACTGTAAGTTTTAAATTTTCAAGCTCTCAGTAAAGACTATTTCTATATTATATTTTATTCCGTTGTGATGTGAGAGTCTGTTCCTGATGTGTTTCTTCTTCTATTCTAATATTTCTTTCTTTCTTATCTCACCCTCTGATTTCTTTCTAATAACGTTCCAATGTTTTCGATGTTTGAATAGTCGACATGTGTTTTTATGTCGAATTTCGGGGTCGAAAATCTTTGGGCCGTTACAGATTTTTAACAGGTTAAGCTTACAGAATAACAGGTTCTCCTAACCCCTAAAGATTAACAGGTTAATTTTACAGGTAAACAGGTTCATATAACCTTAACAGATTAAACAAGTTTACTTAACCTCACAGATTTAACATGTTACAAATTAACAGGTTAACAGATTTATACCACCCCATCAGATTAACGGGTTAACAGGTTCATACAACCCCAATAGAATAAACATCTAACGGATTAATATATTAATTGGTTTATACAACCCCATAACATTAAACAGGTTATAGATTAACAAGTTAACCGGTTTGTACAACCCCATTAGATTAGACAGGTTACAAATTAACAGGTTAGCTAGTTTATACAACCCCACTAAATTAACAGGTTAGCTAGTTTATACAAACCCATCAGATTAAACAAGTTACATATTAATGGGTTAACAGGTTCATACAGCCCCAACTGATTAAACAGGTTACAGATTAGCAGATTAACTGGTTTATACAACCCCATTATATTATACAGGTTACAAATTAATAGGTTGATTAGTTTATACAACCCCATTAGATTAAGAAGGTTACAGATTATCAGGTTAACATGTTTATACAACCCCAACAAATTAAATAGTTTACAGAGGTTACTTACAGTTTCATTAACATGTTCTGCTTAATCTTTAAATTAAGCCAACAGATATATATTCCCCCAAACCTCTAGTCATAATTCACAATATAAAATATGCCCCCAAATTTTAGTCATATTTCACAGTATAGGTTATACCCCCAAATTCCAGTCATGATTCATAGTACAAGAGATGCCCCCAATTTGTCATTCCCAACTTATCCCAATTTCGTTTGTACCCATGTTTCAGCGATATTGGCCTAGGCTCGAAGGTAGCCTAGGCTATAAAATAAAAAGGGAACGAGAGAGGAAGAAGAACAGAAATAGAAAAATACTAGCAGAAATAGGTATATGATAACAGAAATATGCATATAAGAACTGAACAGCAGAACATGTGTACAGAAGAATACATGCAATACTAGTAGAATTGTTTAGATACAAATCACTTTCTTAGCAGGCATAGGTTCAGATCCAGATTTATAAACATGTCAGGATTACTGTTAAATTTTTATATCTAAAAGTAATGAACTCACAGAGGTTGGATTTAAAGAACAGAGAATAATATGCTGATATTGCAGAAGAGATTCTTGTATACGTTAAGGTAAGAATTGTGTTGATTTAATGCAAGTTCCGGCAGCATCTCCCCATCTTCGTTTTATAATTTCAGAACAAGAGTTTGAGGAAGAAGTATGAAGATGTGTGATTTATTTGATAGGAGTGCACGCCTTTATATAAAAATTACAAGACAATCCTTGACCGTCAAATCTTTGTTTTTAAATCTGTCCGTTCAGAAAATAATGAACCAGATTAACAGAAAAGTCCAGAAGTAGAGGTACGAATTCGGCCAGATCCTATGTAGGTCGACCCACCCCTACGTGGATCGACCCACCTTTCCTTGGGCCTACCCAGACCAGGCATGGGTTGACCCATAACGGGTCCAATTCCCGCCTGTTCCGCCACTTTTTTCCCACTTCGTTACTTTGAATTATTTTGAATTTCTGAGTTGTGTTATTCACGTATATTCTTCTTATACGTATACAAACTTCTAGTCTTTATATCATACGATATCCATTTTATGCAAACTCGGAGTCTATCTTTAGCATAATTCCGAGTGGTACAGTCCATTTTACTTAATTCCCAATATTTCATTAAGTATCCTTTAGTTTATTGTTAACAATGCCTTTTAGAATTACGGGGTGTTAGAGGTTTTATAGCTAAAATATGAAATATGTCCATTTGTAGTTATTATAACCAAGTTGAATATTAAATATGGTTATTTATAATTGTTTGAATGGAGCTGAGTATCGGAATATGACCTTCTATAGTTGTTTGAATGAATATTACACTAGAAATTGGTGACCTATAACCGCTAGAGTAGGAAGAAATTTGACATATAGTATAGGCGCCATGTTTCTGGCACCTATTTTATTCGAGCACCTATTTTATGGACACCAGCAACATGGCGCCCATAAAATATGCCTCAATAGTGGGTTGAGTAAATTAAATCCCCTATGAAAGATTAGACATGGTTTTCCATGCGTAATCTTCAACTAAGCGGGGGTTTGCATAATGTTCAAGGCTGAATTCGATAGACTAGAGATTCCCTTATCCTTTGTCAATTGTGCATATGTCAAGAGCAGTTGGAGCTGGGTTGTCATTTCAAGTAAGAGGAAGGGAAAGAAGAAATAATGCATCAATTTATCTGCCTCTCTGGTAGCCAAGTGAGATGAATTGTCTCTCTTTTAATAAAAAAAACCATTTACAAACGATGCTTATAAAACAGTTTGTAGATCCATACAAGTTACCAGAACCCTATTTTTCTAAATTTGTTAAGTATTTAAGTGAGCTTCATAATATCTATTATTCTAAACAAATCTTTATGATTTTCGTAGAACTGTTAATAAACTCAAGCTGGAAAAGGAGGAACATACAATTTTTTCCTTTTTTCCAATGTCTGACATGAAGAACAAAATAGGAAATTCCTCCCATTTTAAGCAAATTGTGGTTATTGGAGACAATGTAATAACATTTTACATTATATTCCTTTTATGTTTTGCATTTTTCATCTTCTAAATTGTTGTTCTCATGTATTTAATTAGATCAGAAGCATAATTATAATATTTCAATATTCATCCATGAAAATATGAATCAATGATTCGTTTTTAAATCATTGTTTGTCGTTATTAACATTTTCTAGTTGAAATCTACTGACAAACCTCATCTTTAAAGAAATGCTGATATGGACTAAGAATGACAATGAGGATGTTGAGTATACAGATATGATTTTTGTTTGATGATAATATATATATATATATATATATATATATATATGTGTGTGTGTGTGTGTGTGTGTGTGTGTTCGATAAATGTTTTTGTTATTGTACTATTTTATCTTTCACAGAAATAAATAAATATTTGCAGAATACGATAATTAAACTTGGAATTTTATTTGAACAAACATTTTATTCAAACAAATATTTTTTGTATTTGAACAATAAACATTTATGCTTCCTCTATGTTACAATCCTCAATCACCATGAAAATTCTCATACTCTGACATACACATCCTCACTACACAATCATATACAAAACTCTTACTCGCTCACACTTGATTTAAATCTTCATTTGCTTGTTCCATTAATTGTTCAGTCATTTACTAAGCTTATCAAATAAACAACACAGTAAACCAGAAAAAGAAACAAATCTAAATTGCAAAATTATTTGCCTCGGTATTTTGGTATGTTCCTCTTTATGTTTTAGATACGAACAATTATGCATATACATGTTCCTTGAAATTATGGTATTTACAGTGATACACTGTAAATACCACATGGCCAAGCTTAATATCACCCTCATGGACAATTACAAAGGTGAAGTCTGGTAGCTCAACTCAATGCAAGTGAGCATGAGGTCAAATTCAAGGAAGTCAACTCAAATGCTTCATATAATGGCCAAGATCAAGTATAGAAACCAGACAGTTCAAACACGTACAAGGTGCTCACATGGCAAATAAAGTGTAGAAACCAAGTAGTTCAAACAACATCAATGAGGATCAGTGCAACACAAGTGAGTAAAGCAAACAAAGTACATATGTAAAGACTGTCTCGACACAAAGTTTCAACTCAACCAAAACAAGCCAGCATGAATCAAGCTCAAGCAGACCCAATGCATCATGATTATACCATCAACCATGTAACGACCCGCATTTCCACATCGAAGGATCGTAGAATATTTATTTTACTTTCATACGAAGTCGTATGATCGTGTAATTTTGGGGAATGACTATTAGGGTCATTTCCCATGTTCACGATTTTTGCCGAATTTTAAATGACTGTTTTGCCCCTGGCGAATCTTGTTTCGCCTATAACATTTGGTTGGTAAGGAGTTTTGACCTGAAACCACTTCCATTGGATTCAGATGATGGTTTACCTTTCTGTAGAGTGGTCACAATAATCAAACGGACTTACTGTTTGGGAGATATGGTTGAAATAAGGTTTGGAAGGTGAAAAACAGCTTAACCGGGCTTAATAGGGTAATTAGTGGAAGGGCCCATAACCCATTTCAGGATTAGGGTTATGGGGAGGCTGAAATCAGTTTGGAAACCATCTCATTTCAGTTTTCTAGCCGCCACAAACATTCTTTGAACCCTAGTAATGGCCTCCACCTTCTAAACTACCTTTTAATCACTTTCTAATCCAATATTAAGCAAATCTACATCAAATCAAGGCAGATTGGCATCAAATCAGAGTTAGGGCTGCTACGTTGCATAGGAATTCGACCCAAATCAGTGGAGTTTCATATCTAAGAATTTATTTGTGTCTAAGATTAGTGATTAGCACTTTTATTCACTAATTACGGCTAATTAGGGGTGATTAGTGATAATTAGCGAAATTATGCATTATAAAAATATGGAAAAATATGTAAAAATTATAAAATATTATTTTATGGCTCTAGTTAAAAATTGGGTTAATTTGAATTAAGTTTTCTAATCCTATTGTTAAAACATGGTTAAGGGGATTAAGGGGAAAATCATGCTTTTTGGGTATGATTGATCTAAACAACCTATATGCTTGATGTTTTGACCTTGTTGATTGATCCTATTATGTTGCTACTACTGTTTGGGATGTTTTACGATTTATTAGTGAGGTTAGAATGGTTGAAAACACCGTCGTATGGAGAGAATGGATGAAAATTAGCTTGTTGCAAATGCTGCAGAAATCCGGATCGGATCGGATGGGGGGGTCGGATCGGCTAACGAACCGAACCGGAACATGGCATCTTCTAGAGTGTGCAAATGAAAGAGGCAACAAGGAAGGCCGGATCGTATCAGATTGGAGTAGGGTTGGAGTTTGAATGGAGCACTGAACCGCTTCAGTAGCATCGAACCGAACCGCTTCAGGAGCACCGAACGGAGCCAGAAGGGGAGCACCGAACCGAACCGCACCTTGATGGACCGAACTGAACCACACCATGGAGATTCACGACCGAACTGAGGCAATGACCATGGACCGAACCAAGCTGAGTTCGAGCCTCCACTACTACTACGCGACGACTCTTCTGAAGACCAACTCCAATTCAACAAAAACCCGAGATGCAAAGGAAGTCCAAATGGTAAGTTAGGACTCAGGATCCAGATGGGAACCAACGAGTTAACTTCATGGTTGGGCATTGCTGCGGGACGTGTGCAAAGGGGTTGTCGATATTTATAGCTTTAGTTCACCACTGAGAGACGGATTAGCAGCTATGGATCAGCGCAATGGGACCATTAAGACTTCCAAGGGCAAGTGATCGTAGCATGGCTATGAGCCAGTGCAGTGGAGTCGTCATGACTCCATGGGGCAAAGTGGACATAGCAAAGGATTGGTGGCTATGGATCAGTGCAATGGGGTCATTATGACCCCAAGGACAAGGTGATCGTAGCCAAGGATTTGGTGATCAAAGTGGTGGATATCATATACTTTACGCACTGAGTGAGAGATGTGAGGTTGATTGCTATGTTTGATGTTTGCTATTACCATGACATGCACACCCCCATTTTACACTTTATGTCAGTGTTACCTTAGAGTATTGTACATCCTGTTGTGCTAACTCTTTGGTAGCAGGTCCAGGTTCAGGTATGATTATTTATACCTGTTATTGTTTTTCTTAACTGCTATTGCTCATACCAGACTTTTGTCTGACCTAGAGTTTTATGTCTCTTCTTATTATTCTGGGTGCTCATAAACGAGCAGACTAGAGACAGGTTAGGTGGTATGCACAAGTAGCTGTCCGGAGACGAGCAGGAGGCTTCCACGTACTATTTACATATATTCTCCTTGTGTTGTTGCTAATCACTGCTTTGGGCATTAGTAGTGTACCTTTCCTTTTTGCTTTAGAGACAGTATTTTGAAGTTGTAATAATGATGGTTTGGATCATAAGCTGTATTTTGGATTCCGCTGCTATGATGGTTTAGTTTTCAGCTTATGCACTGTCTCGCCTGTTTTATGTCAAGTTATGTTATTATATTTTATTCCATGCGCTGTGAGATATACTACAGGTTCTTTGGTGATTCATAGTTTCAAATCCTTTTCCTTTGACGACCGTCCCGTGCTAGTCGGGCATTAGCACAACGCATTTCGGGGAAATGTCGGCTGGCCCGGGGCGGACCGTCACAAATCAACACATGTGCACAGACTAGACCCAAATTAAAAATCAAGTGACTTAAAATTCAAAAAGGAACATAAGCAAAGAGCTAATTCAAATACAACTGCAACTAAAAGTGACTCAACATGTACACAAACTGTTATACCAAAACAGTGTGCATATTGTCAAATGAAACAAGCGTGCACAAACTAGGTTAGACTTAAACACAAACCACCTCAAAAATGAACCAGTGAAACACATGCATATAGGCAATGACATGCAACTCATAGAGATTAACCAAGGAACAATGTACAACAAGAAAGGAAGGCTGCAGGTAAAGAATACAAATGCTGAATCAAATGCATGACAATATGTAGAAGTTACAACATATACACAGTTAAGCAAATGGCAGTTCAGTATGGTCAAGTGCATTGTGCATAAAGCAACAACACACATAATACTGTGCACAAATGGTTAACAAGGATAATAATGCAGTGAGAAACAAGTGAGATTCATTAAAAGTATGAGTAACATGCATCAAGCTTCTCAAAAGACAGCCGTTTCAAGACAGCATGATAGTGTGAACATGACGAAACAATTTCTAGTAAAAGATTCAACAATCCAGATGTATATTCAAACCAAAACAATTCTAGCAAAAGAATCAACATGGCAATTGCAGTTTGTGCAAGTCAAATTTTCCATCAAAAGAAATCTTTTCATAAAAAACAATTATGACCAAATAAAGATAGATGTGATATATATTTGAATATACCACATATGAAAGAATCAACAAGCATCAATTGGAAACCATCAAAAGTGAGAAATATACAAAAGAAATTAGTCATGGTTTCAATTTAAAAGAGACAGAGAAATATATAAAAACCAATAGCTGTCAACTGGCATTTTGACCCAGTTCGCAAAAGTAATACATGCCCACATGACTCGGCCCATCGCATGGCATAATAGCCTGAAGTGTCGGCAAGACACTCAAGATTTAGGCCCGAAGGGAGTCTCGTGAGTGTAGACCTCACAACTCCTCGAGAAGAATCCAACCTAGGCCATTTCGCATCCCCCAATTGTTGTCGAACTCCGTGTATCTTGTATCCCTTGGGATACGAATTTCATATCCCTCAGGATACGAGTTTCGTATCCCTCATGATATGTACTTCGTATCCCACGAGATATGAGTTTCGTATCCCTTAGGATACGAGCTTCGTATCCCGTAGGATATGTAATTCATATCCCACAGGACACGAATTTCGTATGCCCCAGGTACGAATCTTCAGACCTTCCGTATACAAAATTTCATATCCCTCAAGATACGAAATTCATAACCCCCGGATATGAAATTCATCCCCCCCGATATGAAACGAGATATGCTGCATTTCGAGATACAAACTCTAGCCTGTGGTCCTCATATCTCACCTACTCCACTACCTATAAATACGTAACCCTTGGCCTCGCACTTGAAAGGGGTTGACATTTGCTTGATTTGACATCTTGAGAAGGACCTTGGATGCTATTGAAGCCTCTTGAAGCATGAGGAAAAATAGAACCCCTCTTTCTTCAAGCTTTGAATTTCCAGACAGCGAAGACTCTCGAGAAAAAATATTAATAGAATTTTATTAATCATAATAACTCTTTGTAATGATGATGTCCACTATTGTAATCCTTTAATAGTGAACAAAATCAACAAAGCCTTTAAAGTGGATGTATGTTCAACCCGAACCGAACCACTATAAACACCGCGTTCTTTACTTTTCCGTACTTTTTCCTTACGTGAAACTTTATTCTCGTTAACTCGAGAATCCTTGGGTGTGATGCCAATTTTATGCGTCAACACATTGGTGATATCATTGAGAGAACTCTCGAAGCCTCGAGACATATTCCTTTTCAACCGAATTCCATCTTAAACTTGAAGCGCTACTTAAGTCCCTTAGACCTAGCTCCTAAGTTTTCTTACGATGGTTAGAAAATGATTGACCTATATGATTGGAACTTCCACTGCTGCTGACATAGAAATTCTCCATAGCCCCAACCTTCTGAAAATCCGGTCGACATGGAAATCGCTACCTCCTTCAATCCTAAAGCTTCGGTTACCTAAGCTTAGTTCTTCGAACTTAATAAGAAGTTGAAAGAGAGGACGAGATAGCTTAACGACCAAATGAACACGAATCTCGAGCTGATGTGATGACTTTTAGAAAATGATCAATGCGACATGCTTGCCTTGAGATTAATAGAAACTCTCGCCCCCCTCAAAGAACATCTCGGAAAGCTCGTCTTTCGACATTCATCACAAAAACCGTTGCCAAAGGAGGAGGGTCAACGCCAATAGAAAAGTCAACGACGACGGTAACAGAACTATCGTCACCTTCAGTGAGGGAACGCGTCAATGCGATCGTTCTCGGTCAGGTCCTAATGATGAACCAGGAAGTAGTACCCAAACCCTTCCAAAATTTTCCATAAAATAAATTTTCGCTACTTTAAAAATTCGTGAAAATTTTGGAATTTCTTTTTTGTACTGCTTTACTTTTCATATGAGATTTGCACAAAAATTAAAATTTTGATAACATGCTTTAACTACATTTAAACCATCTATTTTATACAAAATAGATGTTTAAATATATGAAAGTTACCATACCCAAATATGTGTTGTTGCATAAATCAGATTAAAATAAATATAGAAAGTAAATCAGAAAAAATATTAAATTTTAAAAGGATTTATATTTTTCAAATGTCATTTGCAAAAAGTTTAAAATATATTTTGCTGAAACTTAGACAACTTAGGTCACATTTCGGCGTAAATGAAAGTCGATCACGCAAAAAAATGCGAAATTCGAAACCATCCACGAAACTCAAAAATAAATTTTAGCTTAAAAGGAACATGCAACAAACAAGAAATACACCCATGACGAAACATTGCAAAACTCGCCATTTGCTAAAATTTACTACCATATAATTCTATTCTTTTCAGCTCTAAAACAACTATTAATTAGATTAAGAAAATGAGATTTCTTTTTTAATTCAAATTACAAACAAATAACTGAAATCTCACTACATCGTCGTGCGATTTTCAGAAGCAACAATACTAACGGTTACGGACATGACTACTACTACAAACAACAGAGATAAAATGTTGGAAAGGAACGACATACATGATACACAAGATAATGCCTACAGACTATGAAAAGATCGAGCTTCACGGTTGGAACTCGATCCATTGCCACGTCCTCGCCAGGAACATAGTAATGAGGAAATGCATCCAATTTCATGCACATGTCGAAGCTGGTCCCTGCGAGACTCACAAAGTTCGGCCTGGATCTGGTAGAAAGCGCCAAGCTCAGGGCTCTCTTAACCTGTTGCGGCTGACTGGTGCTGCTGGACTAGGGCGCGAGGTGCTGGAGCTGGAGCTGGGGAGAAAGTTACGGACAACTGAATGACCATCATATAGAGAGAGAGACATGATTAATGGCAGCAAAGGTCTTCTTGATCATAGTTTCCCCTCGAAGATTCACCTGAAGAAGTCGAAAGACAGGATGAGAAGACGATTGTACCGGAAATGGGTCCTTGGAGTGCCCGCTGAGGGCTCGGTGAAGTGGATTAATAGTGCGTGCGTCCAATTGATGACTTCGCTGCAATGATAACATAGGTGGCTCGACGCACCGAAGGATAAATCTGCTCGAGGCTTTGCGTCTTGGGAATAACTTTGTGTTGAATAATGCACGCAACAAGACGAGTAATGGGCTGCAAACTACCGATGTCCTAGACACCGGAAGCTCCAAGAAAGATGCGAGAAAGAATCTGAGGGTCTGCCATATGTATATCATCCAAATCCACTGCGACTGCGGAAATCCCCAAAATCTCAGACAAATCATGGACGGTGAACTCGATATGGGTCATTTTTACCTTGGACAGAATCAGACTAACGCCCTCATAAAAATTGATAACCATCTGGGCATAGAAAAGATGAATACAACGTCGGT
This sequence comes from Allium sativum, assembly GCA_030737875.1. Taxonomy (NCBI): domain Eukaryota; kingdom Viridiplantae; phylum Streptophyta; class Magnoliopsida; order Asparagales; family Amaryllidaceae; genus Allium; species Allium sativum. The sequence goes on from JASFAX010003563.1 coordinate 38,162, forward strand.
AGCTCTCGCACTCAAAAGTGTCATGACGTAGGATCGATGCTAGGACTACCGCGATAAATAGCTCCTCAAGGTGGAAAGGAGAAAAATCAGAAAATTTCACCGGACTCCCTTGGTGAAATTCATAGTTCGTCATTTCCACGTAGGCATCTATCTTCCTCTCACTTTGGTCAGGCCACAAGGCCTCTTAAGGCATGAGACAAGGGTGTTGTGCAAGAATATTGGAAACTCGAGGAGGTGCTATGAAAAATCGGGGAAGGAAAATGTAGATCTAGAGTATTTGATGGGCTAGATCTATGATGCAGTAATTTTGGTGGTAATTAGAGGAGAAAAGGAGGTTGAGGGCTCAAGTTTGGAGCATGGGGAGGTGGTGGAGTTGGTTTTCGGCAGCTGCAAATTGTGGGAGACGAAGGAAATAAGATGCTCAACGTTGAAGCAATATTATTTATCACTTCCCACGTTCGAGTCTCACCCGAATAAGGAGAGCGGTCAAACCTTGGGAAGGAGGGGGTCGACTGCTCGGTCGACCGCCAGGGTTCAATCGCTTACCCCTTTCGGGGCGGGCTTGAACCTAGACTCAAATGGGGTGGTTCGACTTTGAAAAATTAAAATAAAATCATATCACCTTCTCAACTCCTCCAGCAATCTCATGATGACATCCACAATCTGTCAAGTCGAGAAATAATTTCCCTAATGCTACTCATTCGCCTCAGGATTATTGCGAGCACCAAAGAGAACGAACGAATTTCCGGATAGAAAATTCAGCTAGAAATTGGAAATAAAATTAATATGGATTTTCCCTTTACCTAGCTAGCAAGAAAATCGAACGATTTAAGAAATCAAATACACTAAGCTAAATAGAAAATTTCCTTAGTCTAATTCAAGTGATTTTTTTGAAAGCTTTTCGGAATTCAATTTTATTTATAAATTGAGGGTCTCGTATTATAAATCTATTATTTAATTAGTTCATCTTCTTATTCAAATTACTGAATGGAAAACCTTACCATGCTCTGAATTGTCGAGATTTTTAAGTCTCTAAAAGGCTATTTGTGACAATTTCTATAAATCATCTGAAATATCCAAAAAGAGGAATACTAAAAATTACAAAGAATAGGTAGTTGTAGTTTTTAAAATTTTGAGGCATATTCCTTGTCATTTCCAACTTCCTTCTTTTTAATAGATTATTTATTAAAATTACATAAAGCCCAAATAATTCAAAACAAGGGTGAGTTTATAAATTTAAAATTTATTAACTTTCACAAATCTTATTCTTATCGAATAATTTTCTTGAAAAATAAAATTTAAATCTTTTGAGTTTTTTTTCCAGTCAGTTTTAAAATTTTGATTTTCCCGAATATAAGACCAAGGACTCAAAGGAATTGTTCTAACAAATTGACATCTGCAATTCAAAATAAAGTATCAAATGAATATACCTCGTAATTATATTCTCGGTTTATTACGACATATGGACATGAATTTCCCGCTAAATTCAAGACCAAGAAAGTGTCATCGATTGGAACTTCAATGAAACCAAAAACCCAAAATCGCAACTATCTTAGTTGTAGCTAGCTTTTCATCCGGTAACCAAGCTCAAATCCACGGGATTCACTATATTTCATCCTTATGCTCTTCAAAACAAATTGCCAAACACACTGTAGGGTAAGTCGGGGTTGACCAGACACTCGAACCCAAAATACTTCTAACTCCTAGTCGTTTGAAACTCATCTTAAATAAATAGGTTCATAACTATATCATTGTCGAAATAATTTAGAGTTAAATGATAAAGACCAAAGAAAATAGAAAAGAAATTTGAGTATATTCTCTCATAGTTCCTAATTAATTAATTCCTCTGATCGTCTAAACGTAAGCTCTGATACGAAATGTAATACCCCATACTCTTCTAAGCCAAAATTTCGACAAAAATCGAAACCCGAACTCATCCAAGCATGGAGAGTATAGATGTGGTATGTGAAAATAAATGAGCATAAGCATAATCAGAGTACAATAAAACTAACTCTTAGTGGAAACAAGATAGGATAAAAAGTATCGACTTAGGCAACTACTTTGAAAGTGAATTGCCACATCAATACCAAGCACGAGAAACAAGAACCAAAAACCAAACTTGAGCACTTGCAAAGACCTCTCTTCCTCGAGATAAATCTGAGAGTTGTTACGAGGAGGGGGTAATAACAACAAGTCCTGGAGAGTAGAAAATGTATAACACTGTCCATGATACACAAATGTATCTCGTTTGGTTTCACCCAAATCATATGTCTAACAAGGCTAGCAGTTCTAACCTAACCTTGTAAGACTTTACGCACGACTACCAACTACCATACGCAAGGTAGTACTTCCCAAATATAATGCTAACGCGATATACTAAGATTGAACTTTTACGCATAAGTTTAAAGCCTTTAAACCGCCACTCAAACAAATACCAAAACTAAGAGGTCGACTCTTCGACTACTCAATACTCTATAAAGGAGGTAGGTTATTCTATATATCTACCTATGGCTTCACTCATAATATAACATAAGGGTAGATCCCTACGATCACTTAAGGCCGAAGGCAGATCCATCAATCACTTAATACCTTACTAGGTGGTTTATCTAAACTCTAATATAAATTAGAGTATACCAGCTACTAATTACTACTAATTTAACACTTCCATCATCCAGGCATATTCCCAAACCCCGCATAAGGCGAGAGATAGTATGCAGTCACTTATGACATACAGGATAGGTAGATGACTACGTCATTTATGACCATCCCCGGTGGACCCCTATGTTACTATTTAACTGGCATTATTAGATAATCCCCTGGTCACTTAATACTTCTTGTATGATGGGAAGACCTGTGGTACCTCCATAGCAGTTATTTAATACCTTACCTTAAGACAGAGTCTAACTCGGTCACTTACTACTCCAAGGAAGCGAACCATCTCGGAGATTACCAATTTTGCATCTAATTTGCCTTTCTAAAATTTCTGAGTAGGCCACGCTATGAATTATTTCCATTTGGATTCTTCTTTCTGAAGGGAGGCTGGCGCTACAACCACTTAATACCTTAACACTTAAAGTAAATATTTTAGGAATAATTCTTACTACGAAATTCTCTGTCGTCATGGGTTCCTATCGTTAATGATGTCTCACATCAGTTATATATATTTGTATATATATATACACACACACCCAACAGTTGGAAAGTGCAGATTTCTACCGAATAAGGCGACAGAGCTCGCATTGTTAACCTGCTAGTCCAATCCTTAATTCTAATTACAGATATTAATTCCAGATTTAAACTAGAATATGCTAAGGATAATTTTCTATAACTTTCTCTCCTAGGACATTTAATTATATATTTCCTTATTGGACTTAGTATTTACTATGACTAGTAATACCCATTAAATCCCCTTTAATTCCATTTATTATTATAATAGTCGCATGCCATTAATGACCCTAACGGTCATATTTCCAAGGGAAATGAACACTTAATCAATTTATTTCCCTAATTGCCTTGTGCCATTAATGACCCTAATGGTCATGCTTCCCAATGCAACAAACAGTCTTTTTAAATGCCATTTATATCAGTCCCATCCAAAATTCTTATCTAATTGTTGTAACTCCCAAAAATTGCTATATTAATTTAATTCCATTTAATTATTATTTGTGTGTATATATATATATGTGTGTGTGTGTGTGTATAAGTTTATTATTTATTTATTTTCCTAGTCGGAGTTACAACTCCTATTCATAGTCACAATTTAAATTATAACAATTTTGGCATTTATTTCTTATTCAATTCATTTCTCCAATATATACATGGTTACAATACTTATTACATTGCTCATGACCTTTTAAATTATAGCAATCAATTCCAAATTTATTGCTATAATGGTCACAAATATTTATTTCCATTTAATATGGGTAATATTTTCCACATATATATTCCCATCAAT